>NIVC01003064.1:0-121601 GCA_002269645.1 Macrostomum lignano | reverse complement strand
GTGAAAAAATATGCTATAGGGTTAATTATGACGCAGATATTGAGGACACAATCTCAGATAAGCAGTGAGGACACAATCTCAGATAGCAGTGAGGACACAATCTCAGATAGCAGTGAGGACACAATCTCAGATAGGCAGTGAGGAGACAATCAGATAGGCAGTGAGGAGACAATCAGATAGGCAGTGAGGACACAATCAGATAGGCAGTGAGGACACAATCTCAGATAAGCAGTGAGGACACAATCTCAGATAGCAGTGAGGACACAATCTCAGATAGGCAGTGAGGAGACAATCAGATAGGCAGGGAGGACACAATCAGATAGGCAGTGAGGACACAATCTCAGATAGGCAGTGAGGACACAATCTCAGATAGGCAGTGAGGACACAATCTCAGATAGGCAGTGAGGACACAATCTCAGATAGGCAGTGAGGACACAATCTCAGATAGGCAGTGAGGACACAATCTCAGATAGGCAGTGAGGACACAATCAGATAGGCAGTGAGGACACAATCTCAGATAGGTAGTGAGGACACAATCAGATAGGCAGTGGGGACACAATCTCAGATAGGTAGTGAGGACACAATCTCAGATAGGTAGTGAGGACACAATCAGATAGGCAGTGGGGACACAATCTCAGATAGGTAGTGAGGACACAATCAGATAGGCAGTGAGGACACAATCTGATAGGCAGTGAGGACACAATCAGATAGGCAGTGAGAACACAATCAGATAGGCAATGAGGACACAATCTCAGATAGGCAGGGAGGACACAATCTCAGATAGGCAGGGAGGACACAATCAGATAGGCAGTGAGGACACAATCAGATAGGCAGTGAGGACACAATCAGATAGGCAGTGAGGACACAATCTCAGATAGGCAGTGAGAACACAATCAGATAGGCAGTGAGAACACAATCAGATAGGCAGTGAGGACACAATCAGATAGGCAGTGAGAACACAATCAGATAGGCAATGAGGACACAATCTCAGATAGGCAGTGAGGACACAATCTCAGATAGACGGTGAGGACACAATCAGATAGGCAGTGAGGACACAATCAGATAGGCAGTGAGGACACAATCAGATAGGCAATGAGGACACAATCTCGGTTAGGCGGGAGGACACAATCTCAGATAGGCAGTGAGGACACAATCAGATAGGCAATGAGGACACAATCTCAGATAGGCGGGGAGGACACAATCTCAGATAGGCAGTGAGGACACAATCAGATAGGCAATGAGGACACAATCTCAGATAGGCGGGGAGGACACAATCTCAGATAGGCAGTGAGGACACAATCAGATAGGCAATGAGGACACAATCTCAGTTAGGCGGGGAGGACACAATCTCAGATAGGCAGGGAGGACACAATCAGATAGGCAGTGAGGACACAATCTCAGATAGGCAGTGAGGACACAATCAGATAGGCAGTGAGGACACAATCAGATAGGCAGTGAGGACACAATCAGATAGGCAAAGAGGACACAATCAGATAGGCAGTGAGGACACAATCAGATAGGCAATGAGGACACAATCTCAGATAGGCGGGGAGGACACAATCTCAGATAGGCAGTGAGGACACAATCAGATAGGCAATGAGGACACAATCTCAGTTAGGCGGGGAGGACACAATCTCAGATAGGCAGGGAGGACACAATCAGATAGGCAGTGAGGACACAATCTCAGATAGGCAGTGAGGACACAATCAGATAGGCAGTGAGGACACAATCAGATAGGCAGTGAGGACACAATCAGAAAGGCAGTGAGAACACAATCAGATAGGCAATGAGGACACAATCAGATAGGCAGTGAGGACACAATCAGATAGGCAATGAGGACACAATCTCAGATAGGCAGTGAGGACACAATCTCAGATAGGCAGTGAGAACACAATCAGATAGGCAATGAGGACACAATCTCAGATAGGCAGGGAGGACACAATCTCAGATAGGCAGGGAGGACACAATCAGATAGGCAGTGAGGACACAATCAGATAGGCAGTGAGGACACAATCTCAGATAGGCAGGGAGGACACA
This sequence comes from Macrostomum lignano, assembly GCA_002269645.1. Taxonomy (NCBI): domain Eukaryota; kingdom Metazoa; phylum Platyhelminthes; family Macrostomidae; genus Macrostomum; species Macrostomum lignano. The sequence goes on along the minus strand of NIVC01003064.1, from coordinate 119,564 downwards.
ATCAGATAGGCAGTGAGGACACAATCTCAGATAGGCAGTGAGGACACAATCAGATAGGCAGTGAGGACACAATCTCAGATAGGCAGTGAGGACACAATCAGATAGGCAGTGAGAACACAATCAGATAGGCAGTGAGAACACAATCAGATAGGCAGTGAGGACACAATCAGATAGGCAGTGAGAACACAATCAGATAGGCAGTGAGGACACAATCTCAGAAAGGCAGTGAGGACACAATCAGATAGGCAGTGAGGACACAATCTCAGATAGGCAGTGAGGACACAATCAGATAGGCAGTGAGGACACAATCTCAGTTAGGCGGGGAGGACACAATCTCAGATAGGCAGGGAGGACACAATCTCAGATAGACGGTGAGGACACAATCAGATAGGCAGTGAGGACACAATCAGATAGGCAGTGAGGACACAATCTCAGATAGACGGTTAGGACACAATCAGATAGGCAGTGAGGACACAATCTCAGATAGGCAGTGAGGACACAATCAGATAGGCAGTGACGAACTGTTTCTCCTCCCCAAAGATACAGAGAAGAGCTCAAATCAGAGTCTATCAGTTGCAGCAGCAGCAAGCATTCAGTCCCAGTGCCATCTGTGGCAGGAGCAGCTGCTGGCATGATGAACTCAATTATCTGTCTGCAGGGGTGGGGGATGATCGCGGCTGATTAGTGGCTGCTGGCAGCGGTTCTTATCGCCACGGATGGCTGAAGGAAATTGTGAGAAACAGCCGCTCAGTTTCAGAACTGAGCCCGCAGTGCCTGAGGATCTGCTGTGCCGGTTTGTGAAGGGAGGCGACAGAGATGCTGAAAATGGCGTGAATTAACAGCAGCTGGGAATTGCATGACGTGGCGCCGTTGGGTGTTGCTGGGGGCGCTGTTGGGGTTCTGTTGGGGGCGTTGTTAGGGTGCTGCTAGGGTGTTGTTAGGGTGCTGTTAGGGTGTTTTTAGGGTGCTGTTAGGGTGTTGTTAGGGTGCTGTTAGGGTGTTGTTAGGGTGCTGTTAGGGTGCTGTTAGGGTGCTGTTAGGGTGCTGCTAGAGACGCTGTTAGGGACGCTGTTAGGGTGCTGTTAGGGTGCTGTTAGGGTGCTGTTAGGGTGCTGCTAGAGACGCTGTTAGGGACGCTGTTAGGGTGCTGTTAGGGTGCTGTTAGGGTGCTGTTAGGGTGCTGTTAGGGTGCTGTTAGGGTGCTGTTAGGGTGCTGTTAGGGTGCTGTTAGGGTGCTGTTAGGGTGCTGTTAGGGTGCTGTTAGGGTGCTGTTAGGGTGCTGTTAGGGTGCTGTTAGGGACGCTGTTAGGGTGCTGTTAGGGTGCTGTTAGGGTGCTGTTAGGGTGCTGTTAGGGTGCTGTTAGGGTGCTGTTAGGGTGCTGTTAGGGTGTTGTTAGGGTGCTGTTAGGGTGCTGTTAGGGTGCTGTTAGGGTGCTGTTAGGGTGCTGTTAGGGTGCTGTTAGGGTGCTGTTAGGGTGCTGTTAGGGACGCTGTTAGGGTGCTGTTAGGGTGCTGTTAGGGTGCTGTTAGGGTGCTGTTAGGGTGCTGTTAGGGTGCTGTTAGGGACGCTGTTAGGGTGCTGTTAGGGTGTTGTTAGGGTGCTGTTAGGATGCTGTTGGGGTGCTGTTAGGGTGCTGTTAGGGTGCTGTTAGGGTGCTGCTAGGGTGTTGTTAGGGTGCTGCTAGGGTGTTGTTAGGGTGCTGCTAGGGTGTTGTTAGGGTGCTGTTAGGGTGCTGTTATGGTGCTGTTAGGGTGCTGCTAGAGTGCTGCTAGGGTGCTGTTAGGATGCTGTTAGCGTGCTGCTAGGGTGTTGTTAGGATGCTGTTAATAACGCTGTTAGGGTGCTGCTAGGGTGCTGTTAGGATGCTGTTAGGGTGCTGTTAGGATGCTGTTAGGGTGTTGTTAGGGTGCTGTTAGGGTGCTGTTAGGATGCTGTTAGTGTGCTGTTGGGTTATTGTTAAAGGGGCTATCGGTGGCGCGGGTTTCGGGTGTTTGAAGTCGTCATAGCAACTGTAGACTTTATTCACAGCGCAGAGGATGCCAATCAAATCACGGAGGTCAGCTCACACTGTCGTGAACTGCGAGAGCCCGCTGCGCTGCTCACTTGCGTGACAGTTTTGCAAAGCTGGGGAGGTCAGAGGCTGTTTATTGAGGCTGATCAATGATTACGCAACCTGGGGGCATCGGGAGCATCGGAATTTCAATCAAGTCCGGCCGGCCTGACCTGCAGGCGAGGGATGCGAGGGATCGGTGCTGCTCTCAAATATCCCTCTCAGTCTCCATGAAGAGTAGCGGTTTATGATTTCCACCATTCTCCTTTGTTTTGATACGCCACGAAGGCTCAAAGGAAACAGATGCAGCCAGCCACTGTAGCCAACTTTGAAAGCTGAAATGCTCTGCTGCCCTGTTGAGTTTGTTACTAAGGCGCGGTTTGAGCTCTGGGGCTGCTCGAATGTCACACTGAGGGAGAAGTATGGGGTTTCAGTTTGCGAGTCTCTGCGGGAATCTGACTGACTGAATTACTGACTGACTGACTGACTGACTGACTGACTGACTGACTGACTGACTGACTGACTGACTGACTGACTGACTGACTGACTGACTGACTGACTGACTGACTGACTGACTGACTGACTGACTGACTGACTGACTGACTGACTGACTGACTGACTGACTGACTGACTGACTGACTGACTGACTGACTGACTGACTGACTGACTGACTGACTGACTGACTGACTGACTGACTGACTGACTGACTGAGTGTGGGGAGGCTGCGGAGAGCCACTTACTGCATGCAGCTCAAGCCTAACGCCCCGAATGAAGGTGAATGAAGAGGAGAAAGGCTGAGAGGCCGGAGCGAGCGAGTGAGCTGAAAACTTCTCCACTAGCAGCGAGTTTCCCCAGACTTCCCCTCCACCCCAGACCGAACAATGCGAATCCCCACTCTGAGAAAGTCCCAAGCAGACTTGAAGGCGAGCACTTTTAGATCCCACCTGGCCCACTCCGAGCAAACTCTCAGTGTGAGCAGGTTGCTCTTGGAGCAAAGTTTAGCAGCTCACAATTGCGTCTCGGTCAGAGCTCCAGCATATTTCACCTTTATTCAAACATTTCTTGCGGCCAGAAGAAATTGCCTGTAGAGATTCAGTTTGCTGCTTTTGCAACTGCGGGCTGTTGCCATAAAACTGCTGCTCTGCGTTTGCCTGTCCGATTTTTAGAATTACGAGATGCCCGCACTCGGGGCTTGTGGGGCCGCCTGTCGACCAGGCGGATTTATTGCTGCCATCAGCGCGAAGGTGACTTCTTCTTCTTTTGCGCGCGATTCATCTTGCTGCTGGAGGGAAACCTGTCTGTCTCTCGATCTGCTCCGAGGCTTGGCTGCCTGACTTGATTCTTCGAGCGATTATGTACCTCAAACTATTCTGCATGGGTTTCTTTGGGTCTGCAAAGGGAGAGTGAGAAGGAGACAAGAGAGCGGAGAGGAAGAGGGGTGAGGGAGACAGAGAAGGAGACAAGAGAGCGGAGAGGAAGAGGGGTGAGGGAGACAGAGAAGGAGACAAGAGAGTGGAGAGGAAGAGGGTGAGGGAGACAGAGAAGGAGACAAGAGAGCGGAGAGGAAGAGGGGTGAGGGAGAGTGAGAAGGAGACAAGAGAGCGGAGAGGAAGAGGGGTGAGGGAGACAGAGAAGGAGACAAGAGAGCGGAGAGGAAGAGGGGTGAGGGAGACAGAGAAGGAGACAAGAGAGCGGAGAGGAAGAGGGGTGAGGGAGACAGAGAAGGAGACAAGAGAGCGGAGAGGAAGAGGGGTGAGGGAGACAGAGAAGGAGACAAGAGAGCGGAGAGGAAGAGGGGTGAGGGAGAGTGAGAAGGAGACAAGAGAGCGGAGAGGAAGAGGGGTGAGGGAGACAGAGAAGGAGACAAGAGAGCGGAGAGGAAGAGGGGTGAGGGAGACAGAGAAGGAGACAAGAGAGCGGAGAGGAAGAGGGGTGAGGGAGACAGAGAAGGAGACAAGAGAGCGGAGAGGAAGAGGGGTGAGGGAGACAGAGAAGGAGGCAAGAGAGCGGAGAGGAAGAGGGGTGAGGGAGACAGAGAAGGAGGCAAGAGAGCGGAGAGGAAGAGGGGTGAGGGAGACAGAGAAGGAGGCAAGAGAGCGGACAGGAAGAGGGGTGAGGGAGACAGAAGTAAGATGGAGATGAAAGATATGAAAGATCAGACAGGCCAGCGGTTTCAAGAAGTTGGGAATTACGCAATTAAAGGCAAGATCGATAGGGAACACAGGAGGTGTCACGGAGAAGCAGAGGGGAGTCAGGCGAGAGAGCCGTGGGGACGCAGGCTGCCAGGAAGAATCTCCCAGTTTAGAAAGTGATTTTACATTTTTCAGAGTCAGTTGAGAAGCACCGGAAACCATTGAACAGTGCGCAGCAGTTTCCCTCTGGCTGCTGTGAATGGAAAGTGGCCAAAGCCTGAGGGGATTCAGCTTAACCGGCTGCCTGCCACTGCCGGAGGAAACGGGCCGTGCCGCAGGGCTGGCTGGCTGTAGAGGTGTGAAAACTCTGGGGGGTTGGGGCTGACTGAAGCCCGGCTGCATCGCTCTGCAGACCTAACGCGGCTCAGGGAGTGCTGCGATGTAGCATCTGGTTTTAGCAGAAGCTGATTTCGCAACCACCCAGCTGCGCATTCAAGCTCAGCGGTAAAGGCGTCTGACTCTCGCGCCGGCGGATTGTCGATGTCGGTGCAAACCGACAAAATGGATGCAAAATGGACATGCAAAATGGACATTGCCCATTTTATTGAGCCATAAAAAATCGGGATTTTGAAATCTGGGCCAGTGGAATTCAGGGAAGGTGTGAGGATATGAAACTCATTTGCTCCGGGTTCTGGAATTCGATCTCCTGGTAACAAACTGAACGACTTTTGACGCTCCACTCACACAGACACTGGCCGCACGGCTCAACATGCCTGCAGAGTTGGAGAACTCAATTCTGGACACAGCGGGCGGCACTGCAGGCGGGTCGCGCGGCTCAGCGGGGGGGGGGGGTTAAGTCAGGGGAAAGAAACTGCAGAGGTTCAGTGTAAATGGGATTCCAGAAATGTGTGCGGGCACACGTAAATGGGATATTCGATAACAGCAAATGCTATTAAGAGATTTGTGCAACGAGAGCTGTGTAGTGGCGCACTGTGCGAGTTTGTTCTTATGGAGACGGCCTGTGCAGTCTAATAACAGTAAGTTGATACTCTGAAGGCTGCGGTTCCAAATATGGCAGCTCGGGTCTGTCCTGCAGTTCACCGAGCGATCCATCTTCTGTTGTTTTTTTGCGGGGCTCCTCCAGCCAGACACGCCTGTCAACAGGCGGCTGACTCAGTGAAGCCGTGCAGACCTGCTAAACTGTAAACTGTAAATTGTAAACTGTAAACACAGGTCCGCACAGAGAGAGATATGGTAATGCTGGTTCTGCTGACATCAAGAGGGGGTGTAGCCAGGCAAGAAATTGTTGAAAAGCGGGAGAATATTGCCTTTTTGTTAAAGCGACACCATTGCATTACTAACAGTAGATAAGCGTGTAGATTGAGCTCTAATTTTTTAAGCGGCAGATCTACCTCCTCTCATAAGTAGATAAGCGGCAGATCTACCTCCTCTCCTAAGTAGATAAGCGGCAGATTTACCTCCTCTTCTAAGTAGATAAGCGGCAGATCTACCTCCTCTCATAAGTAGATAAGCGGCAGATCTACCTCCTCTCATAAGTAGATAAGCGGCAGATCTACCTCCTCTCATAAGTAGATAAGCGGCAGATCTACCTCCTCTCCTAAGCAGATAAGCGGCAGATCTACCTCCTCTCATAAGTAGATAAGCGGCAGATCTACCTCCTCTCCTAAGTAGATAAGCGGCAGATCTACCAATTTCTCAATTTCCGCAGACTCACCGATGTCGCAGTCCTCGGCGTGCACCTTGCCGATGAGACTTCCAGCTGGCAGGTCCTCCGGCACCGGACGCAGCTCCCAGGCGGTGAACACCGGCGGACAGTCGTTGAAATCGATGACGCGGACTGTCAGGCGAGTCCGACAGCTGAACTCTCCATCGCTGGCCGCCACCGTCAGCTCGTGCCGGTCGCGGATCTCCCGGTCCAGCCGGCCCGTCAGCGCCACTCGGCCGCTGTCCGAGTCGACGCCGAACTTGCCGATCGCGCCAGCGTCCGACTCGACGATCTTGAAAACCAACCGGCCGAACCCCGACGCCGGATCGTCCGCGTCCTCGGCAGCCACCCAGGCGACGGTGGCGTTCAGCGGGGCAGCTTCGGACACGTCGACAAGCAGCGAGTCGCTCCGACACCTCGGCGGATTGTCGTTGACGTCGGTGACGACGACGCGCTGGCGGAACGGCTTGTGGGTGGTGAACCGGCCGTCCGAGGCAAGGATGAGCAGCTCAAAGACGGGCCGCGCCTCCCGGTCCAGCGGGCCGGCCAGCACCAGTCGGCCGTCCGGCAGGATGTCGAACCACTCGGACGGATCATCGGTATCGTTGGCAGCATCAACAAAGTGGAACCGGACGGCGGCATCGGCGGAGGCTACGTCCGCGTCGGACAGGCGAAGTCGGGCCACCTCCGTGCCGACCGGGGCCGCCTCGGACACGCTGCTGCTGGCCTCGGCCGCACCCAGCCATCTCGGCGGCTCGTCGTTGACGTCGACGAGGTCCACGACGAGGCTCGCTGACGGTCCGATGGCTCCGGTCGCGGCGTCCGCGGCCCGCAGCGTCAGCCGGTGGGTCGGCTGGGCCTCGCGGTCCAGCGGCGCCGCTGAGGTCACGTGACCAGTCGAAGAGTCAATGCGAAATTCGACAGCCGGCTCGATGCTGTAGGCTACGAAGTCGCTGCCGTCCGCCCGGACTCGAACCACGGACGTGCCTGGTGGCGCGGCCTCGGACAGGCGGACCCGGTATTCGACGGCCTCGAAAACCGGCAGCGGCGAGGGCAGCCCGTCGACCGGCAAACTCAGGCGGCGCCGAATGGTCTGCAAATGTCGGCCTTCTTTGATGCTACCAAAGTACACAATGTTCTGTCTGCTGATTTGTGCTCTGTACGTAGGTGCGAAAACCTTAGCATATTAAGACCTGAAAAACTAAAGAGCTGCATCCAGAGCTCAATATCCTGGGGTCAATACCTCAAGATATGGAACAGTAGATCTGCATCTAGAGGCCTACATCTAGAGATCTATTCTAGATCATGAGATCTTTTCTACGTCTTGAGATCTATTCTACGCTCGTATTTCTACATATCTTTTCTACGTTTAGTGATCTACTACTACGTCTAGAGATCATTATCAAGAGATCTACATCTGGAGATTTATATCTAGACTTAAATATCTAGAGATCTGAAGCCCACCCTCGGCGGCCGGAGTCCCGCAGCCCGCACGGTCACGGCCAGCTGCAGAGCTCCTCGGAACAGGCGCTCCGGACTGAGCAGCGGCGTCGCCGTCAGCAGCAGCCGGTCGCCCTGCACGGTCAGCGCCGCCGCCGTCGCGGGTCGCCACGTTGGCGGCGAGGCCGGCGAGAATTCTGCCAAGTCGGCGACGAAATCGACAAAGGGCTGGTCGCCAAGCGTCGCTCGACAGTCGGCGAGCGGGCGCGGTTTCGCGTCGACACCAAGGACAGGCCGGCAGGCGACGTTCAACCGAGGTGAAGTCGGCGGCAGCGCCAGGACCGTCAGGCGAAGGCGAGCCTCCAGGTGAGGTGGCTGCCAGTCTCGGGCGACTATTGTAAGGCGATGCTCGCTGAACGAGTCTACTGCCGTTGCTATGGTAACCACGCCTAGGCAATGGGGAAATTCGATCGATAGTTCTGTGTCTTTTACGTGTACTGTAGAAAATTATATAATTATATCAAATTATTAATAAACAGATTCAAGAGCAGCGCCGAAGCCGGGACAAGAGGGAAAACTACATACCAATTCTCTGTTACCCAACTGCAAAATAATCAAAATGATCAAACTTATCAAGTCAGGCTCCTTCCATACTATGTGCCGAATATCTTGGGTTTGCAAAATCGTAATCGAGAAAACGCGAATAAGTTTAACACGACGGCCTACTTCAAGTAGCAATCAAAGAAAATGGAAGAGGCCAATAAAAATAATTTTGTGTTCTTCGACTAGCCAGAAGCCCCTGTGAGGGATTTCTACGCAAATAAGAATAGTAACTGGACGTCTAATCTCCAGAAGAAGCTCCTGCAAGTATGTCCGGTCCCGACCACCATCTGGAACAACCCCGTCCTCTATCGGTCTGCTAAGGCCTCCAGCAAGAAGCAGACAGCAAAGGCAAAGAAAGATGAGCTGCTAAAACCGCTGGAGCTCCGCTGCCTGTCCGTCAGCGTCTCGATGTTCACCGGGCTCGTAACAACGGCTCTCCGCATCCTTTCTGGCTGAGGGTCTGTGCTGACCCCTGAGCACGCAATGCTCACACAGGGTGTACAACGGGACTGACTTTCTCATCATAGCGCACAGAAGACACCTTCTGCACCTTCCGGGTTGGCGTCCATGGGCCTCAATCGCGCAATCAATCGCTCCCTATGCGTATTCGAACCCGAGAGTTCTAGAGACTGTGATTTTCTCCATCCTCAGACTCACCGGTGCTGGCATTGACCGCAAAGAACTTGCGCGACTCCTCCGGCAGCACCTCGTCCAGCCGGTAGTCGTCGACAGGCCGCATGGGGTCGTCGCGATCCGTGGCTCGGGCTCGGAACACCTCCGTGCCGACAGGGGCTCCCGCTGCGATCGCCACCTCCTCGTCAGCGAACTCAAAGCCCGGCCGGTTGTCATTGACGCCTGCAATGTCGATCTGGACTGAGCAGTCGGCGTAGCGACGCCCGGCCAGGTCCGCCACGCGCACCTCAAAGCCGAAGCCGGAGGAGACCTCGCGGTCCAGCACGCCTTTGGTGGCGAGCCAGCCGCTGCTGGAGTTGAGGCTGAAGGTGGAACTGGCGCGGTCGTTCAGAAGCTGAAAGTCGACGTCCAGTTGGTCCTGGTTGTCCACTTGGATCTGGAACAGGGCAAGGGGGAGGCTTCGCAGTGCTAATAAAAGTGGAGTCCCTGGCCTGGCTTGCTGCTGTCAAGACCTGTTGGCACCGACTAAGAAGTCAGACAGCGGTCGTGGGCCTTATCTCGAGTTCGAATCTAAATGTATGGTACTGCGGTTAGGCGTCTCTATGCGAGACAAAACCAGGCAAAACCATGCTTGTTGTTAAACGGGGGTGGAAAGCCAGGGGCTTACCGCGGATCAGCCCAAAGGGGGCTCTGCCGCAGGATCTGAGTGTGGGCCATACTGCCAGGGGCATGTAGCCCGAGAGGCCACGATTGAGGCCAGAGCTCAGGACTCTGGTGAGAACATGGAGTAACAGTAACAGTAACAGTAATAAGTAATTCGGCGCCTCAGCCATTGATCAGGCTCTTACGCCACTAGATAAATATGAAGTCCAGGTTGGGAGTGTACTTATGTACACTGAGATCCTAATTGGAGCTAAGAGGACTGTACAAAGGGCAATTGACAGATCAAAAACCTCCCCGGGGGACAGTGACAGCGGAACGACATACCAGTCAGGAAGCCCGTGCCCAAAAATCCAGGTTAGATAGAACCCATGCCTATTAGGGTTGGCCCGAAGGCCGAGGGCCGTGGCTACCATGCTGGGGCCGACCACCCACCACCCCCGGGTACTCAAGCCAAACGTACATAAACCTCCCCGGGGCCAGAGGGGGTTGAGTGAACCAATCAGGGAAGCCCGTGCCTTCTCCGGGTTAGTAAAGCCAAAAAAACCGGTCATATGACCGCCCCACGGCCGTGGCAACCCTCGAGGAGCCTCCCCCTCAACTAAACCCCGGGTACCCCGGGTGAGAACATGGAGTATTGGTGCCCAAACCATGCTTCAATTGCGTCAACTGGTCTGAACCACACACTGCTTTCTAGGACTTTCTATAGAGGCTACTACTATAAGTAAGGTCGGTAAGCTGACAACACAAAAGACTAATTGTATCGGAATTAGAAAGCCCATGAGGGTCAACCTCCAAGGCACAGTGACTGTACATGCCTGATCATTAGACAGTACACCCTGTGTGAGCGTGTGCATGAGTGCGGCGCCTCAGCGGCGGCTGTGCGCCGATGTCGCCGAAGACGTTGCGCCAGTGCACCCGCAGCCCTCCTGCAAACCATTTTTCTTCCCTCCGGTCACCTGCAGCAGCTGCTGGCCAGCCGGCCGGTTCTCCTCCACCCTGGCGTGGAACAGCCGCCTGGCGCAGCGCAGCGGCCTTTCAAAGCCACCCGTCGCTGACGGCAGAATCTCCACAGTCAGCTCGAGTCGGTCCCAGTGCACCGAGTCCGTCACCATGGCAACCAGATTGTAGCGCCCAACAGCCGCGCCCCTCGGCCGGTAGCGCAGGACGCCGCGCCGCTCGTCCATCCGAAATTGCCTGGCGCCAAAGTCCGGCGCCAGCCAGTAGCGCAGCGCCGGCTGCTCGGCGGAGTCGGCGTCCAGCGCCGTCACCTTGGCAACGAAGCTGCCCGGCGGCAAGTCGGCGTTGATTCGGAACAGCCTCGTCAAGTTGTCACCTCGGCGAAATCTCGGCGGGTTGTCGTTGAAGTCGGCGACCCTCACCGTCAGGGGTACCAGCGAGGATCTCGGGCTGGTAGGATGCGAGTCTCTGGCAACCAGACGGAGCCGGTGCAGCGCCGCGGCCTCGCGGTCCAGCTTCTGGCGCAGCCGCAGCACGCCAGTCGTCGAGTCCACCTCGAAGAGATCTGCTGACGAGCTGGAGTTTTCTCCACTGTCCGAGTCCGGCTCGATGGCAAAGGTCACCCGGCCGCCGTCGCCCGTGTCGGGGTCCGCGGCGGAAGCCGTCAGCAGCGGGCGGCGAAGCCGGGGATCCTCGAGCTCCGACACGGTGACCTCGAGAGACGCCGCAGTAAATTTTGGCGATTCGTCGTTTTCGTCCTGCGAAAAAATGGGAATTTTTTAGCATGGAAACTACTAATAGTAGCTTGATGTAGTTTAAACTACTGATAGTAGCGTGATGTAGTTTAAACTACTGATAGTAGCTTGATGTAGTTTAAACTACTGATAGTAGCTTGATGTAGTTTAAACTACTGATAGTAGGCTTGATGTAGTTTAAACTACTTATAGTAGCTTGATGTAGTTTAAACTACTGATAGTAGCTTGATGTAGTTTAAACTACTGATAGTAGCTTCATGTAGTTTAAACTACTGATAGTAGCTTGAAGTAGCCTAAAGTACTGATAATTTCTTGACGTAGTTAAACCTACTGATAGTAGTATGATTCATCTTAACCTTTAAAGTAGTTTGAAAAGCCCAAAAATCCAAAACTCACCAGCACTCTGACCGTGACTGGAACTTCAGAGTAGGTGCCGGATGTTGGGTCGGTTGCCCTGACAACCAGATGATGCACTTTAGCGGTCTCGTAATCAAGCTTGTCGGCAGTTCGAAGGACACCTGACAGGAGCGGATTGTGAGCTGAAATGTCTGTTATAAGGCTAGCAGTAGTATCTAGGGGTCCTTCTATGATTATCTGACCGAAAGGTGTCTATTAAAATTGCAGAATTATTAAGCATTTATGGTATCATAAAATGCACTAATCAAGCAAATATTGCGCCCCGCCCCTGAGTAGACAACGCATTGAGAATTTATTAAATTTTCAATGCAATTAATAATGCAAGGCCAGTTAGGGAGGCCAAACACGAGTTTTGTTGGAAAATCTCCTCCCCGATCCCTGGGAAAGGCTGCTGTTTGATTTGGGATTTGTGGCTCAGGATCCGGATGCCCCTCCCCCGTGTTGGCCGTCCCACTTCTTAATTGCAGGTTCCGCGCTTCACTCTCCCTGCATGGTCAGCGCTGTTTGATCCAGAAGAGATTGGGGGGGGACCAGACACGCGGAGCGGCAATTGAAGGGAAGATTTGTTACGTAACTGCAGGGGATAAGCAGGGGATTAGTCACGCCTGAGCTCAGCCTAATCTATTTGTTATCCCCGTGCTCAGCGGTAGAGTCGGGGAGCTCAAAGCAGACACAGGGAGATCAAAGCAAAGCAGAGGAAACAAGCCGACTCAGTTGGGAACCCGGTGACGGAGAAAGCGGGACCAGTTAATGAGGGCATCAAATTTTTTGACTGCGATAAAACCGGCCTCCGATCCGCGCGAAGATCTGCGGTCTGGATTGCTTAATTAGTTGACCGCCGTCTGACTTCTGATTTGAAATTTTGCAGGTGATCCGGGATGCAAAAGGTGGTTTTGAAGGGCGTTTTTAATTGTCTGCAATACGGGCTGAATTGATAAATATTTGGAAAAGTATCTGGAAACTAGCGCGTGAATTATTTGATATTTAGTGCTGCGCAATGCTAGATGGGAGACAGCGGATGAGATGAGAGACAGCGGATGAGATAAGAGACAGCGGATGAGATGAGAGACAGCGGATGAGATGAGAGACAGCGGATGAGATGAGAGACAGCGGATGAGATAAGAGACAGCGGATGAGATAAGAGACAGCGGATGAGATAAGAGACAGCGGATGAGATGAGAGACAGCGGATGAGATGAGAGACAGCGGATGAGATAAGAGACAGCGGATGAGATGAGAGACAGCGGATGAGATAAGAGACAGCGGATGAGATGAGAGACAGCGGATGAGATAAGAGACAGCGGATGAGATGAGAGACAGCGGATGAGATAAGAGACAGCAGATGAGATGAGAGACAGCGGATGCGATAAGAGACAGCGGATGAGAAGAGAGACAGCGGATGAGAAGGCAGGGGAAGGCCATTCCGTGCGTGAATTGACTATTAACGCAGTTGGGAATCGAGTCCAGGACGTTCGCAGCGTAGAAGCGAGGGCTAGGAGAGGCTTAGATAAGCCAGCAGCAGAGGCGCAGAGGCGATAACAAAAGATTATCAACCAGCAGATCCCTAGTCATGAAGGCAACAGGGGCTGAACAGAGTGGTCGGGGGGGGGGGGCACCAGCTGATAACTTAGCGACCCTCCGCCCTCCCCCGGTAATTTTTTTATTCGCAATTTTCCAGCCAAAGGAGATTTCAGCGCCGATTCGGAGGGAAGATTGGGGGAGGGGCCCAAGCAAGTCCATTTATCCCCAGCCCATCCCCGGAGCCACTTCATCAGCTGGAGGGCAGGGCGGCGGAAGAATAACACGGAGGTCGGGTTCACGCAATCTGCGGGGCTGGAGAACGGATGATGATGCATGCTGCTGAATGACCCCCGGGTCAGGCGCCCTCACTGATTGATGCTGAGGTTTCATACCGGCCGGCCGCTCCGTCTCTGTGGTGACGCAAGAGCGCCGCTAACTGCTCGCGTGCATGACTCAACTGAGATTTCCTGCTCTATTTTTAGAACAGACAAGATCTCATCCTTAGATTTGGAAGTTGGAACACCTGTGACCTTAGCTATGGGCTAACTTTTAGTATATAGGATTGAGCGTCACTTTTTGCGAAGTTTTCTGTTGACGTGGAAGGGCTCGGCGCCTTACTGATATGGAGTGTTTGGCGCCTTACTGACATGGAGGGTTTGGCGCCTTACTGACATGGAAGGGTTTGGCGCCTTACTGACATTGATGGTTTGGCGCCTAACTGACATAGAAGGATTTGGCGCCTTACTGACATGGAAGGTTTGGCGCCCAACTGACATTGATGGTTTGGCGCCTAACTGACATGGAAGGTTTGGCGCCTTACTGACATGGAAGGGTTTGGCGCCTTACTGACATGGAGTGTTTGGCGCCTTACTGACATGGAAGGGTTTGGGGCCTTACTGACATGGAAGGGTTTGGCGCCTTACTGACATGGAAGGGTTTGGCGCCTTACTGACATGGAAGGGTTTGGCGCCTTACTGACATGGAAGGGTTTGGCGCCTTACTGACATGGAAGGGTTTGGCGCCTTACTGACATGGAAGGGTTTGGCGCCTTACTGACATGGAAGGGTTTGGCGCCTTACTGACATGGAGGGTTTGGGGCCTTACTGACATGGAAGGGTTTGGCGCCTTACTGACATGCGGGGTTTTTTGTCCCCCAGCGCTGAAGAATTTTGGCCAATATCTGGACTGATTTTTGTCCAGCCTTGGACTGTCATCCCAGTTTATTCCCCAGCTGCTCAATTAACTCGTGTGCCGATCGGTTGCGCAGTTTCTTGGAAATGACAGATGAAGGAAGAGCCGGGCGGGCGGGAAGCAGCAGCCGGACCGGCTGGAGGCGGGATTCGGGAGGCGCAGGTCCAGAATTCCCCCCCCCGCAGCCGCCACAGAGACTGGGAATCTTCCGCTCTCCAATTTCGCCTCCCAGCAGGTGCGCCGCCCGCGGCTCCGCCCCCCCCCCCTCCAACCCACAACTGGGATAAACAGATCGGGGTGGGCCTGCCTCCGCTGCAGAGGATTTTTATCCCCATACGACCAGACAGACTGCGCGACGAGGGCAATTATAGACTTTTTAGGATGGAATGGGGGGTGCGCAGCCTTGCTTTACCTGTTCCAAGACATTTTTAATGTCAGGCACGCAAAATGATTCCAGGAGGCTCTATTGACAGGTTTGAACAGCTCTGCCGCTGTCCGGGTTGCTAATGAATTGATAAATGACAAAATATTGAATTCGCATGCCAAATTTACTCACACAGTCCAGGGAGTTTGTAATCCTCTGAGAAATTGCGTTTCATCGGGGGGCGTTCGAGTGGCATTTGGACTATCTGGCTGTAATTAGCTGTTTTCTGGCTGTAATTAGCTGTTTTCTGGCTGTTATTAGCTGTTTCTGGCTGTTATTAGCTGTTTTCTGGCTGCTATTAGCTGTTTTCTGGCTGTAATTAGCTGTTTTGTCTGCTTGTACACATATGCATTTGTCTCATTTGGCTGTTTCTAACTGTTTCTGCCTGTTTTTGCCTGTCACGTTTCCTAGACAGCACAGCAGCCTCAGCCAGCCGCTCACCCGTCTGACAGTCCAGCTGGAACAGCAGCAGCGCGCCCGCGAAGCCGCCCTTTTCTGCCGCCCCTCCGGCGCTCCGCAAGGTAAAGATGACGACGGCGCCGCCTCCTTTAGCCGCCCGCGCCATCAGCCGCACCACTTTGCTACCCGCAGGCGCCGACTCGCTGATGCTGGCGGAGTAGGCCGGCGCCGGGAACAGCGGCGCACGCGCCGGCGCCACTCGGACGCGCGCGTACACAGAACTGGAGCGCCGGAGCTCCGGCTTGTGGTCCAGGTCGGTGGCGCGCACCAGGATGCGGTAATCACCTGGGGGCAGCGGCCTGCGAGAGCCGGACTCTTGGTTATCAGCTGTGCTGGGGTGCTTTGAAGGGGATTCTCCGAATGGGGATTCTCTGAATGGGGATTCTGTGAATGGGGATTCTCTGAATGGGGATTCTCTGAATGAGGATTCTCTGAATGGGGATTCTCTGAATGGGGATTCTCTGAATGGGGATTCTCTGAATGGGGATTCTCCGAATGGGATTCTCTGGATGGGGATTCTCTGGATGGGGATTCTCTGAATGGGGATTTTCTGAACGGGGATTCTTGGAATGGGGATTCTGGGAATGGGAATTCTCTGAATGGGGACTCTTGGAGTGGGGATTCTTTCAAGGTGGATTTTTAAAAAGGCAGGCAATCACAGAGCTGCTCCCATCGCGGCTTCGGCACCCCCGGCTCACCCAGCCAGCAGCTTCTGACCGGCAGTCCGCGCCGCGGCGAACAGCCGCCCGCTGCTCGGCTCCACCCGGAAGAGCCGCCGGTGGCTCAGCAGCTCGTAGGCGACCCGGCCGGCTTCGCCCAAATCGGCGTCCACAGCGTGAAGTTGAAGAATCGGCGAGCTGGGCGACTGGTCGCTGCGGATCAGCGCCGAGTAGCCGGCGACATCCAGGAAGGTCGGCCGGTTGTCGTTGACGTCGCCGACCAGCACCGGGACGGTGGCGCGGGTTGCCAGGCCGAGACAGTCGACTGCGGCTTGGATCTGCGGGGCCAAGAGGTTCAGGCTGACCTCGCTTGACCCCTGCTGACCTCAGCTGTGACCGCACCTAAACCTAGCTGAACTCTGACTCCAGCTGATTCTATTTTGACCATAACTGACCCTAGATGAACACAAGTGACCCTAAATAACCCTAACTGACCCTAGATGAACACAAGTGACCCTAAATAATCCTAGCTGATCAAAATCGACCCTAAATGACCCCAGCTGACCCTGACTGACTCCGAGTGGCCCTACTTGAACCTAGCAAAACCAACTGACTCCGGCTGATTCTAATATGATATTAATTGACCCTAGCTGACCTTAAATGACCCCAGCCGACACTCACCGTCAGGTTGACCACCCTCGCAGCCTCTGAGTCGAGTCCCACCCCGGTGGTCCTCAGCTCGCCAGTTTGCTCATCCAGCTTGAATGCATTGGCTGCCCCTGTCGGGTAGGTCGCGAGTTCGAATCGCCTCGGACAGCCGATCGGTGCGGCCGGGCTCAGCCGGAACTCGGCCAGCCGGATGGATTCGGCCGAGTTTTCCTGGACGGAGAGAACGAGGCCCCGCGGCTCCAGCGCGAGCTGGCCGCCCGGCAGCTCTGGCCGGGCCACCACCGTGATGTTGGACACGGACTCGTGGTCGGCGAGGTCCCGAGCTCGAAGCCGCATGAAGTGCGGACCCTCGGGAATCCTCTCGGGCCGGGCGGCCACCGTCAGCAAGCCCGAGTCCGGCTGCAGGCGGAACAGCCCGGCCGAGTCCTCCAGGCTCAGCTCGACTCGGTCGTCCAGGTCAGGGTCGCGAGTTCGAATCCTGACCAGTCGGGCGCCCTCGAAGGCGGGCAGCCGTAGAACGTGATAGTAGTATGGCCGCTCAAACTCCGGGTGGCAGTCGTTGACGTCGCGGACTCGAATCCGGAGCTGGGCGGGCTGCGCCGATCGGAGGCGCCGCGGGGAGCCGCCGTCGACCGCCCAGACGGAGAAGCTGCGGGACGGCGGCGCGGCCTCGCGGTCCAGCGCCTGGCGCAGGCGGACGGCGCCGGTCAGCGAGTCGACTTCGAAGTCCTCGGCGGCCTCGGCCGGCTCGATCTCGAAAGTCAGCGCCGCGTTGGCGCCCTCATCGGCGTCCTCGGCGACCAGCAGCATCGGCGCGCCGGTGGCGGAGTTCAGCACAGCGGTCCCGGCCGGCGCGCCTTCGACCACCTCGCCATCGAGAACGCCGGCATGTCGGAACCGCGGCGCGTTGTCGTTAATGTCCAGGACGCTGACGAAAACTTCGAATGTTTGTCGATTGGCTGCCGTGGAGGACTGCGCCGCCACCACCAGGCGGAAGAAGTCGCCGTGACTCTCGCGGTCGATCGGCCGACGGAGGTACACCACGCCGGAGCTCTCGGCGATGTCGAAGAGGCCCTGGCCGCCGTCGGAAACCTCTTCTATGACCAGGCCGCCGGCGGAAGTGTCAGCGGGGACGTCGAGCTTCGCCACGAAGCTTCCGGCAGGCGCCTCCTCGAGGATCTGGACTGTGGCGGTGCGGCGGCCTCTCGGAGCCGTCGCTGCAGGCGAAACTTCGGCCGCGCGAACCCGCAGCTGCCAGGGCTGGCCGGTCAGCACCGGGCTGCCATAGTCGGAGACGCCCAGGCGGAGAAGCTGGATGGCCGGCCGGGGCGCACGCGGATCCGACCAACCCCGGCTGACTGTCACGTGACCAGTGACGGCGTCGATGGAGAACTGGGACAGCTCGTTGCCTTGGAAACGGCGGTATTGGGGAGTTGCTCCTTATCCTACTATCTGTTTTTGCCACAGTTTTCCCTGAAGAGGAAGTCATTTTCGATACATATCGGCTCCCGGCCCAGTAGGCATCTACTTTAGAAAAGCTTTAGGAGCCTAAAATAGTCGATTAAATATTGATTGAATAATTTTCCGTTCCGATTCTGCTAAAATTGCGCGCTTATAAACAGTGCGCACTTATGCCAGTGCGCGCTTATGCCAGTGCGCGCTTATGCCAGTGCGCGCTTATAAACAGTGCGCGCTTATGCCAGTGCGCGCTTATAAACAGTGCGCGCTTATAAACAGTGCGCGCTAATAAACAGTGCACGCTTAAAAATAGTGCGCGCTTACAAACAGTGCGCGCTTAAAAACAGTGCGCGCTTATAAACAGTGCGCGCTTATAAACAGTGCGCGCTTATAAACAGTGCGCGCTTATAAACAGTGCGCGCTTATAAACAGTGCGCGCCTAGGCAGGGAAAGATTTTACGCACTCTCGCATGTTTCACTCTACAAATCTGTTCTTCTATTCTCAGCTTCCTCAGCTTCAGTTATTTTCCCATCACTTTTTATTTGCCGCCAGAAGTTCACCCGCAATGATAAATTTGAACTCGCAGCAAATCGCGGCAACAGTGCCGCGGGGATAAAAGATACAAATCTCAGTTTCGGGATTATTAATCAAACTATTAAAATGCATCGAATGGGGATCAGTTCGATCTCTCACTGGACCCCCCTGCGGAATTATTATTGATAGGCAAATAGGATTTTCCTGCTCTGCTCCCCAATCCAGCAGAAATCCCATTCCCCTGCCTGCGAAGCATAGGGGAGTTTGTGGGACTCAGCTGGCAAGGTGCCTGAGCACCGCTGCTCTCAGCTCTCACTTAATAGTTACGCAACGGCACGCGCGACAACAGCTTGCAGCGGCCAGCGCCATCAGGGCCCAGGCTGAGTGCCTGTCTGTCCGGGAGGGTCAGCTCGGTCTGAGTGGCTCGCCTGGCGCTTATTCAATTTTCGGGCAAAGTTTTTGCAAAGAGGAGCAGATGGACTCGGAGGTGGGGGATCGGCGGAGCTTCGGACATAAACTAACAGAAAAGGGCACTTAATTCCAAGCCGGCAGTTCTTCGAGATTGACAGACGTTTGAGTGTAATGCTGCTGGACTCATAGCTAAAATGTGTCCCATTGGCACTAAAACTGGGTGTCTCATCGGCACTAAAACTGGTGTCTCGTCGGCACTAAAACTGGTGTCTCGTCGGCACTAAAACTGGTGTCTCGTCGGCACTAAAACTGGTGTCTCATCGGCACTAAAACTGGTGTCTCATCGGCGCTAAAACTGGTGTCTCATCGGCACTAAAACTGGGTGTCTCATCGGCGCTAAAACTGGTGTCTCATCGGCACTAAAACTGGTGTCTCATCGGCGCTGAAACTGGTAACTAAATTTCGCTAAAACTTGTGTCTCATCGGCACTAAAACTGGGTGTCTCATCGGCACTAAAACTGGGTGTCTCATCGGCACTAAAACTGGGTGTCTCATCGGCATTAAAACTGGGTGTCTCATCGGCACTAAAACTGGTGTCTCATCGGCACTAAAACTGGGTGTCTCATCGGCACTAAAACTGGGTGTCTCATCGGCACTAAAACTGGGTGTCTCATCGGCACTAAAACTGGTGTCTCATCGGCACTAAAACTGGGTGTCTCATCGGCACTAAAACTGGTGTCTCATCGGCGCTGAAACTGGTAACTAAATTGCGCTAAAACTTTTGTCTCATCGGCACTAAAACTGGGTGTCTCATCGGCACTAAAACTGGGTGTCTCATCGGCACTAAAACTGGGTGTCTCATCGGCACTAAAACTGGTGTCTCATCGGCACTAAAACTGGTGTCTTATCGGCACTAAAACTGGGTGTCTGTAGCGGGATTCCATTGCTCAGGTAAAAAGTCAATAAATGACCCACGCGGTCCTGCTAGAAACTCTCTAACGCGCCTCACTTATCATGGGCAAAGGTATTACGCAACAGAGCCGTCAGCGGGGAAAGCTCCCATGCTTAATGGCGCCATAATGCCACTCCCATACTTAAGCTGCTTGAAACAATTGTTAAAGTGAAAACTCGCAGAAATCCTGCCGGATTCTCCCGTACCCACCCAGAAGTTCAGCCCGAGTCGCGTACAGCGCCAGTCACGCAAGCTTATTTAACGGGCTATTAATTATTTATAAAAAAAATTAAACATTGCTCACTGACTTCAGGAGGCTGAAAACATTGCAGTTCTTCACTGTTACGTAATTTGAATTCTCTCAGCTTCCTAGCGAAATTGGCCTAAATTTTATCTAGAAAAAATCGATGCTACATGGTGGGTTGGCTGACTTAGTGAGGGATGACTGGTGATCGATGGTGACTGGGTTAGATATGGTGACGGGATGGGTTAGATATGGTGACGGGATGGGTTAGATATGGTGACGGGATGGGTTAGATATGGTGACGGGATGGGTTAGATATGGTGACGGGAAGGGTTAGATGTGGTGACGGGATGGGTTAGATACGGTGACGGGATGGGTTAGATATGGTGACGGGATGGGTTAGATATGGTGACGGGATGGGTTAGATATGGTGACGGGATGGGTTAGATATGGTGACGGGATGGGTTAGATATGGTGAGACGGAATGGGTTAGATATGGTGACGGGATGGGTTAGATATGGTGACGAGATGGGTTAGATATGGTGACGGGATGGGTTAGATATGGTGACGGGATGGGTTAGATATGGTGACGGGATGGGTTAGATATGGTGAGACGGAATGGGTTAGATATGGTGACGGGATGGGTTAGATATGGTGAGACGGGATGGGTTAGATATGGTGACGGGATGGGTTAGATATGGTGACGGGATGGGTTAGATATGGTGACGGGATGGGTTAGATACCTGTATGGTGATGGGATGGGTTAGATATGGTGACGGGATGGGTTAGATATGGTGAGACGAGATGCGTTAGATATGGTGACGGGATGGGTTAGATATGGTGATGGGATGGGTTAGATATGGTGACTGGATGGGTTAGATATGGTGAGACGAGATGCGTTAGATATGGTGACGGGATGGGTTAGATATGGTGAGACGGGATGGGTTAGATATGGTGATGGGATGGGTTAGATATGGTGACGGGATGGGTTA
Source organism: Macrostomum lignano (assembly GCA_002269645.1). Lineage (NCBI taxonomy): Eukaryota > Metazoa > Platyhelminthes > Macrostomidae > Macrostomum > Macrostomum lignano. The sequence continues at coordinate 98,673 of NIVC01003064.1, read as the reverse complement.
GATATGGTGACGGGATGGGTTAGATATGGTGAGACGGGATGGGTTAGATATGGTGACGGGGTGGGTTAGATATGGTGACTGGATGGGTTAGATATGGTGACGGGATGGGTTAGATATGGTGACGGGATGGGTTAGATATGGGAGCAGATAAGCGCACCCATAGGAACCAAATTTGATAGTGGGTGAATCCGTGGTTTCGGACCCCTTGGCTTCCAGCCTTGCTTAACCAGCCTCCCACAGTCCCATCAAGTTTATCCCCATCTGACCCCGGCTTGTGCAGCGCATATTCGAAATTTAAATAAAAATCCCCAATTTTGCGATTTGCCCCAGCTATCGAAAGGTGCAGCGGGTGCTTCAGTCACCGAGCTGCTGCACAGATGACACGGGACTGCGCGGAGGCTGAGGGCACCGACTGCCCTGACCCACGGCCCGGGGGTGGCAGGCTGCTGGCATGGGGGTTGGGAGACAAACTGGCTTGTCAATGAGGCAGATTTATCCTGTCAAAAGGGATAAGAACTGTCGCGGGGAATTAACGGGCTGCGATGACGCAAAGAAATTTAGCTGGGATATGTTGGAGCGGAGTGAACTGGCAGAAATCCCAGAATGGGATCTGAGTGGGAAAAATCCCAGGATAGGATCTGAGTGGGAGAAATCTCGGGATGGGATCTGAGTGGGAGAAATCCCAGGATAGGATCTGAGTGGGAGAAATCTCGGGATGGGATCTGAGTGGGAGAAATCCCAGGATAGGATCGGAGTGGGAGAAATCCCAGGGTAGGATCTGAGTGGGAGAAATCTCGGGATGGGATCTGAGTGGGAGAAATCCCAGGATATTATTTGAGTGGGAGAAATCCCAGGACGAGATCTGAATGGTAGAAATCCTAGGATGGGATCTGAGTAGATGCTGCAGGAATTCCCCTGAACTCACCGGACTCAATGAAGAATCGCAGACGACCTCCGTCTCCTTCGTCAAGGTCGTAGGCTCGAATCCGGGCCACTAGGCGCCCCACCGGCGCCGTGCCGTCAACTGAGACGTCAACCAAGCCTTCGTCGCCAACTTGGCGAACTTCGTCGCCGTTTGCCGCCTCGATGCCGACGATGACCGGCCGGTGTCGGTTTAGGCGGTCGCAGCGGACGTCGACAGTCACCTCGGCCAGGCCGTGGCGCCGGTCAGCAGCGAAGGAATCAACGACTCGAACTGCCAGACGGTGCCGGCCGCAAGGAGGTTCGCCGCTGGGAAGCAGCAGAAGGCGGCCAGTCAGCGGCTCAAGCTGGAAGCAGCCGGAGGTCTCCTGCGGTGCCGCCAACGAGAACTGCAGCCTGCCGGGCCCCGGGTCCGCGTCCTCTGCCCCCAGGACGATCACCTCGACGGGCTCAGAGCTGCTCGAGTCCGGAAGCTGCACCGACACGGAGTAGGACGGCTGGGAGAATCGCGGCGAGTGCCGATTGGCTGGAATGATCCGGACTGACAGCTGCAGTCAGGCGGAGGTAGGGGTGGGTGTAAGCATGAGGCGAGCGCCAATTGGCTGGAATGAGCCAGACTGACAGCTGCAGTCAGGCGAAGGTAGGGGTGGGTGTAAGCATGAGGCGAGTGCCAATTGGCTGGAAAGAGCCGGACTGACAGCTGCGGTCAGGCGGAGGGTGGGGTGGGTGTAAGCATGAGGCGAGTGCAGATTGGCTGGAATGAGCCGGACTGACAGCTGCAGTCAGGCGGAGGGTGGGGTGGGTGTAAGAACGAGGCGAGTGCCGATTAGCTGGAATGAGCCGGACTGACAGCTGCAGTCAGGCGAAGGTAGGGGTGGGTGTAAGCATGAGGCGAGTGCCAATTGGCTGGAATGAGCCGGACTGACAGCTGCGGTCAGGCGGAGGTAGGGGTGGGTGTAAGCACGAGGCGAGCGCCGATTGGCTGGAATAAGCCGGACTGGCAGACGGGTAGACCATTTTCCAACATTTCATTTTTCTATGAGCTACGAGCTTCTCTGAAAGGGCACAGAAGCTGGCTGAACAACTGCAGTGGAAAAAATAAGCTGAGCGAAGTTAAGCATTTCCAAAGTTATCAGCCCATCAGTTTCGGCTCTGAGCAATCGCTACAAAGATTCTCAAGAAATTCCTGTTGCCCTACAGACATACAGTTTGTATATGTTTATGCATTGCATTTCACACTTTCATCTCGCTGCCACCTCTTTCATTGCCTTCTGCCACTGTACCGTTTTGGCCAAAAGAAACGCAGTTATTTTTTTATTTTCTTATCCTTTGCACCGACTGCAGGAGAAACTCGAAACCAGTTGTGAAAGCCCGGAGTCGCATGCGCTCTGATATGCTGCAGTTGCCGCCTCCTGTGTGCTGACACCGCTTGATGGATTTGCATGGCGCATTTGCACCCGCCACGGGTTGTAGCGTCTCAGTGTCTTCTATCTTAGTGTCTTCTATCTTAGTGTCTTCTATCTTAGTGTCTTCTATCTTAGTGTCTTTTATCTTAGTGTCTTCTATCTTAGTGTCTTCTATCTTAGTGTCTTCTATCTTAGTGTCTTTTATCTTAGTGTCTTCTATCTTAGTGTCTTCTATCTTAGTGTCTTCTATCTTAGTGTCTTCGTGTTTTTAATTCGTAATTTGTGCTTTCTGTTCTAGTGTCTTTGTCTGTCTGTCTGTCTGTCTGTCTGTCTGTCTGTCTGTCTGTCTGTCTGTCTGTCTGTCTGTCTGTCTGTCTGTCTGTCTGTCTGTCTGTCTGTCTGTCTGTCTGTCTGTCTGTCTGTCTTTGTGTCTGTCTGTCTGTCTGTCTGTCTGTCTGTCTGTCTTTGTGTCTGTCTGTCTGTCTGTCTGTCTGCATGTCTGTCTGTCTGTCTGTCTGTCTGTCTGTCTTTGTGTCTGTCTGTCTGTCTGTCTGTCTGTCTGTCTGTCTGTCTTTGTGTCTGTCTGTCTGTCTGTCTGTCTGTCTGTCTGCATGTCTGTCTGTCTGTCTGTCTGTCTGTCTGTCTGTCTGTCTGTCTGTCTGTCTGTCTGTCTGTCTGTCTGTCTGTCTGTCTGTCTGTCTGTCTGTCTGTCTGTCTGACAACCAGCACAGCGCCACAGAAACCCGACTCTGCAGGCAGGCAGCTCTAGCTGTCAAATTTTCCTGCATCTGCTTTTTTTGCCTTCCCTGCATTGCTGCTGCCGCTGCTCCCTGCCTGCCCTACCGCAGCTGGAGACCCATCGGTTTTCAAACACCCGAAGTGCCGAGGAAAAAAAGCAAGAAAAAAAATTAACAGTAGAAACAGACCGAAGCAGCTGGATCGAAGGCTCTCCCGAGCTGCCAGTTCGAGACACGCCATGGCGGAGCTGCTAGTCGGCTGGGCTGTTCACGCCGCAGTCTCACTTCAGTTCAGAAATCTGATATTTTGCCACCGCAGAGGGGGCTGGACTCTGCCGCGAATCAAGACGACAGGTGGAAACCAGACAGTTGAGCTGGTTTCGCTGACCCCTCAGCACAGAGCTACGCTCCCAAAGGTGTACAGAGGCCCTGAATTTCTCAGTACCAGGCACGTCACTCAAATGCCTTGGCAAGGAAGCCTCTTTGTTCGCCTCGTGAGCGAAGCGGACTTAGAAGCTTCCTTGGCCTTGGGCTTTGGCTGGCACTTTAGGGCCCAGATCCGCTTGTGCATTTGCTCATAGAAGGGATCGAACCCAGAACGCGAGTCTGAGTTTCAGACTTGACATGCTGCGTTCCCATGTAAGGTGGGGTGTTGGTGCTGGTGGGTGACGGTCTGGGCTGGGGTGGGTGACGGTCTGGGCTGGCGTGGGTGACGGTCTGGGCTGGGGTGGGTGACGGTCTGGGCTGGGGTGGGTGACGGTCTGGGCTGGGGTGGGTGACGGTCTGGGCTGCGTCACGCATTCAGCTCACGGATTGCAGCTGCACGGCGGGCCCACACATTCCGGTGACCCGCAGGTCGTACTCCAGCCGGGCTCCAAGCTGTCGCGCCACCACCAGGCGGCCGCCAGCCTGCGGCAGATAAAAGTCTTCGCTGCCCGAGCCGCTCAGCGAGAACAGGACGCGACCGCTGCAGGCCGCGGAGTCCGGCTCGGCAACGACGATGGCGGACTGGACAGCGGAGCCGAGCGTCGCGTCCGCCGACACCACCGTCCACATCTGCGAGCCGTTGGCCGCGGCAAAGATGTTGAACATTCGGGCCGCGGTGCCTTCGGCTGTCGCTGGCAGAGGCAGCAGCGTCGCCCGGACCAGCGCCGAGACCTCAGCGCCGCTGCGCGCATCCACGGCAGACACCACAAAGGTGCTCATCGACGGCAACTTGCCGAGCTCCGGCACAGGCGGCGGCCGCAGCAGCAGCAGGCCGTTTTCCCGACAGATTCGAGCCCAGGATGTCGTCTGATCACCAGGCAGAATTCTGTACTCAGTGACAGCCTGCTCAGGGATGTCCGGGTCCACCGCTGCTAGCCTGGTGGCCCCGGCGAAGGCGCGAGACTGGGCGACGCTGACGTTGCTGAGCGAGCAGGGGTCTTCGGGCGGGAATAGTGGGCGGGTCTGATGTTGATATTGGAGTAGATTTTAGAGTAGATGGTGAAGTAGATATTGGAGTAGATATTGGAGTAGATATTGGAGTAGATAGTGGAGTACATGCTGGAGTAGATATTTGAGTAGATGTTGGAGTAGATGTTGGAGTAGATATTGGAGTTTGGAGTAGATATTTGAGTATATTTTTGAGTACATGTAGATGTTGGAGTAGATATTTGAGTAGATGTTGGAGTAGATATTGGAGTTTGGAGTAGATATTTGAGTATATTTTTGAGTAGATGTTGGAGTAGATATTTGAGTAGATATTTGAGTGGATGTTGGAGTAGCAACCGGCATCAGCCCACCGTCAATCTCGGTCTCTGAGGTGTTCCCGGCCGCAGCTGGGTAGGCCCACACATCGAAGATCCGCTGCAGAAACCGCGGCGGCGAGTCGTTGAGATCCTGGACGGTGACCTCGATGAGCGCGGTGGCGGTGAGCGGCTGCGGCTGTCCGCTGTCGGACACTTCGACAGTGAGGCGGAACTCAGAGGTGACTTCCCGATCAATGGGAACCGCGGTTGTGACAATGCGGCCTGCGGATGGTGAGGGAGCGGCTGGTGAGGGAGCGGCTGGTGAGGGAGCGGCTGGTGAGGGAGCGGCTGGTGAGGGAGCGGCTGGTGAGGGAGCGGCTGGTGAGGGAGCGGCTGGTGAGGGAGCGGCTGGTGAGGGAGCGGCTGGTGAGGGAGCAGCTGGTGAGGGAGCGGCTGGTGAGGGAGCAGCTGGTGAGGGAGCGGCTGATGAGGGAGCGGCTGATGAGGGAGCGGCTGGTGAGGGAGCGGCTGATGAGGGAGCGGCTGATGAGGGAGCGGCTGGTGAGGGAGCGGCTGGTGAGGGAGCGGCTGATGAGGGAGCGGCTGGTGAGGGAGCGGCTGGTGAGGGAGCGGCTGGTGAGAGAGCGGCTGGTGAGGGAGCGGCTGGTGAGGGAGCAGCTGGTGAGGGAGCGGCTGGTGAGGGAGCGGCTGGTGAGGGAGCGGCTGGTGAGGGAGCGGCTGGTGAGGGAGCGGCTGGTGAGGGAGCGGCTGGTGAGGGAGCGGCTGGTGAGGGAGCAGCTGGTGAGGGAGCGGCTGGAGGAAAGTACAAACTCAAAAGATGCTGGGACAGTAGGAAGCTGGATCTTCGAAAACTGCGAAAAAAGGCACAAAGTCAGCGATTGTGTTTTAGCCCGAGGTAAGGCAGTGGGGAGGCTCATGTTGATATTCTGTGCCCAATATTAATGTTGATAATCCATCAAATGCTGATAATCTATCAGCACCCCAGGATGCTGTCCGTGGCCGAGTATTCGGCAACCTAACTGTCCGATTGTCCATGGCCAAGTGACCGGCCACCTACCCGTCCGATTGTCCATGACAAAGTTCCCGGCCACTACCTGTCCGATTGTCCATGACAAAGTTCCCGGCCACCTACCTGTCCGATTGTCCATGACAAAGTTCCCGGCCTCCTACCTGTCCGATTGTCCATGACAAAGTTCCCGGCCACTACCTGTCCGATTATCCATGACAAAGTTCCCGGCCACTACCTGTCCGATTGTCCATGACAAAGTGCCCGGCCACTACCTGTCCGATTGTCCATGACAAAGTGCCCGGCCACTACCTGTCCGATTGTCCATGACAAAGTGCCCGGCCACTACCTGTCCGATTGTCCATGACAAAGTGCCCGGCCACTACCTGTCCGATTGTCCATGACAAAGTTCCCGGCCACCTACCTGTCCGATTGTCCATGACAAAGTTCCCGGCCACCTACCTGTCCGATTGTCCATGACAAAGTTCCCGGCCTCCTACCTGTCCGATTGTCCATAACAAAGTGCCCGGCCACTACCTGTCCGATTGTCCATGACAAAGTGCCCGGCCACTACCTGTCCGATTGTCCATGACAAAGTGCCCGGCCACTACCTGTCCGATTGTCCATGACAAAGTTCCCGGCCACCTACCTGTCCGATTGTCCATGACAAAGTGCCCGGCCTCCTACCTGTCCGATTGTCCATGACAAAGTGCCCGGCCACTACCTGTCCGATTGTCCATAACAAAGTGCCCGGCCACTACCAGTCCGATTGTCCATGACAAAGTGCCCGGCCACTACCTGTCCGATTGTCCATGACAAAGTGCCCGGCCACTACCTGTCCGATTGTCCATGACAAAGTTCCCGGCCACCTACCTGTCCGATTGTCCATGACAAAGTTCCCGGCCACCTACCTGTCCGATTGTCCATGACAAAGTTCCCGGCCACCTACCTGTCCGATTGTCCATGACAAAGTGCCCGGCCACCTACCTGTCCGATTGTCCATGACAAAGTGCCCGGCCTCGTTGCCCGCCGCTATGGCGAAGTGGATTCGCGCGTTGCCGCCGACCGCCGGGTCGTCCGAATCCTCGGCCGGAATTTCGGCCAGCAGCTCGCGGCCGGCCGGCGCGCCCTCCATCACTGTCAGGCGGCGGTGCAGCGGCGCGAGCACTCGCGGCCGGTTGTCATTGACGTCCCGGAGGCGGATAAAGACGCGGCACGAGGAGATGCGCGGCTCCGCTTGCCGCAGCCCGGGTTGACCTGAGACACCCGCCACGGCTCCGAGCTGCGCCCGGACGGTGAGCCAGTAGCCACTGGGCTGCGCCTCCCGGTCCAGGGGCTGCAGGGTGACCAGGGTGCCTGCGGGTGGGGAGCGGGGAGTGACAGACAGACAGACAGACAGACAGACAGACAGACAGACAGACAGACAGACAGACAGACAGACAGACAGACAGACAGACAGACAGACAGACAGACAGACAGACAGACAGACAGACAGACAGACAGACAGACAGACAGACAGACAGACAGACAGACAGGCACTAAGACAGGCCTCACCATCATCTCGAACACCAAAGAAGCCGAGTCCATTGCCGTCAACAAGGCTGAACAGCAGCCGCTGTCGAGCTTTAAATTCCGAGTGCCTGGGCGTCAGACTGACTGACAGGCGGCCCACAGGAGTCCCCACTGCGGCGGCTTCGGACACCGTCAAAGCCAGCACTGGCCGGTCGAAAACGACAAAAATTGGAACTCGCGGTGGCGGCGCGGCGGAGTGGGCGAGCAGCAAAATGCGGCTGCTCCGGCTTCCCTCCCGGCCAACGCCGGAGTCGATGGCCTCCACGAAGAGACTCCGCGTAGCGGGACGCCGCAGCGGCGCAGCTAAGAACAGGCAGCCACTGCGCGAGTCCAGCGAGAACTGAGCCGTGGCCTCGGGCGCACCGATCAGCCTGTAGTGCACGCGGCCGTTGAGTCCTTCGTCGCTGTCCACCGCAATCAGCCGAGTGAGCAGGGCTCCCGGCGGCGTCGCCTCGTCAACCATTAGCGTCAGACGTCCGTGATCTTGGCCGCCATCGACTGTGACAAAAGTCGGCGTGCAGTCGTTTCGGTCGAGAATCCGCACCAGAAATCGGAGCTCGCTGACCCGTTGAGGCCGCCCCGCGTCGGTAGCGCGGACCAGCAGGCGGTGCTCCGCCGCCAGCTCGCGGTCCAGCAGGCCACGCGATGCCGTCCGCAGCGTGCCGTCGGTGGCGTCGATCTCGAAGGCACCGCCGCTGTCGGCCAGACTGAAGCTGACGCTGCCGTTATTCCCGACGTCCGGGTCATCAGCCGCGAATCTGGCGACCATGGCGCCAACAGGCGAGTCCTCAGCAACGACGGTCTCGAAGGCGCTGCCGGTATTGGTGGAAGCGGCGATGGCAGACAAGTTGAAAAGCGGGGCATTGTCGTTGGCGTCCTGCACCTCCACCGTGACCTCCTGCGGGCTGGCGCAGAGCGGCGGCTTGCCCATGTCGCAGACGCCGACCCTCAACTGGTAGAAAGCGCGCCGCTCTCTGTCCAGCGGCCGCAGCACCGCTAGGTCGATGCGCCCTGTATCTTCGGCGTCGCCTTCCTGCGGCGGAACTAGATGGAACACGAAATCATCGTTGCCAGTTAAAATGCGGAACTGCAGGCGGCCATTCGCGGTCCGGGAGTCGTCAGGGTCGAACGCGGCAAAGCCAACCACTCGGCTGTCGGCCGGTGCGTCCTCGGACACGCGGACCTGGCCGGGGCCCAGCACGCCCACCGTTGGTGGCCGATTGGCCGGTCGCGATGGCGGCATCAAAGCGGCTGCCAGACGTTCCTCCAGCTCGGCGACGCGAGCGATGTCGGCCGCTCGAGCTGCGGCGTTGGCGGCGACCTGGGCAGCCAGCTTGGAGTCGCTTTCCCGCCTCGGTCGCAGAGGCGACGGCTGCGGTTGGGCGTTTCGGCTAAGGTGCAGCCGCACCAGCAGCCGCGGGGAAAGCAAACTTGCGTCATCGGCGTCCCTGGCAACCAGCACTAGGGTCAGCGTTGAAGTGTTGCGGGCGGCGCGGCTGTTCGCAAGGTCGCAAGTGAGGAAAATCCTGCCGGTCAGCTGGTCAACATCGAAGCAGCCGGCTGTGGGGTCGTCCAGAAGCTCGTGCCTGGGTGGCCCGGACGGGTGGTCGAGGTCCACGGCAGTCAGCGCCCCAGTGGCTAGTGTGCCGCGTCGGGCTCGGCGCCACACGCGGAAGTCGCAGCCGCCGGCGGCGCCGCAGACGTCGAACTGTGGCGGGTGTTCGTTGCGCGGCACCACTTGCACCGTGAAGATGCCGAGCGACTCGCGCCGGCCGGGGAGGCTGCCACGGTCGGTGACCCTGACGAAAAGTCGGAACTCCGAGGCCATTGTCTCCGAGTCGAGAGCGCCGGTGACAACTATTTGACGGCCTACGAGAGCGAAGGGAAAGCTTCCAAGCGCGTCGTTGCAGTTCGCTAGAGTGAGCTCGAGCCCGCCAGCAGCTCCAGAAACATCGGGATCGTCGGCATCGATGGTCAGCACCGGGGAGTCGATGGGCGCCGCCTCCGGCACCGAGTGGCGCGAGTTGTTGTTGGCTACAGTCGGTGCGAACTCGTTGCAGTCGGAGATTTGCAGCCGCACAGAGTGGAAGTTCAGCGCGGTCGTCCTGCGATCCGCGTCCCGAATGCGAGCCACGAAGGTCAGGGAGCGCACGGTCTCGGCGTCGAGCGGACGAGCCACGAACAGCACGCCGCTGTCGGGGTGCAGCCGCAGCTCTGGCGCGGCCGCATAGGCCTCGAACTCGTAGCGAAGGCCCGGCGGCGACACGCGGTAGAGAGTCGGCCGGAACCGGAACACCGGCCAGCCAACCGGCAGGCACTCGGGCGCGGACACGTTAAAGTTCCGGTTGGCGGCGTCCGGGCCCAGCAGACGCCGGTCGCTCGGGTCGACGCTCAGCTGGCCGCTGATGGTCCGGCGGCTCGGACTGCCGGCTGCGGCCACGGAATAGTGCACTCGGATCGGCTCGCGCTTGTGCAGAAAGCCCGGCTCGTCCCGGCGGAGTTGCAGCAGGTAGCGACGGTCCAGCCCGGTGCTTGCATTGCTCGGCACCAACTCAAAGTAGTGCTGGGCCTCACTGTTCACAATGCTCACTGTCAGGCTGGCGGTGGCGGCAGAGCCGGACAGGCTGAGACTCGCGTAGACGCTTCCCGCTCGGCCGAAGTCGGGCACCGGACCCGCGGCCAGGGCTGCCGACACCTGAAGAGCGGAACTTTTTTGCTGCCCAAGATCTGCGTTCTCCCTTCATTCCTTTTATCACCCTCCCGACCCTTCACTCCCTTCCTGACCCTTCACTCCCTTCCCGACCCTTCACTCCCTTCCCGACCCTTCACTCCCTTCCCGACCCTTCACTCCCTTCCCGACCCTTCACTCCCTTCCCGACCCTTCACTCCCTTCCCGACCCTTCACTCCCTTCCCGACCCTTCACTCCCTTCTCGACCCTTCACTCCCTTCCCGACCCTTCAATCTCTTCCCGACCCTTTCTTCGTTTCGTTTCCATTTCCTTTTACCTTGAGCGTCGCGCCAGACTCAGCCCTTCTAACTGCCACCACGCGAACGGTTGTCTCCGAGTGACAGTTGCCTACAGCCGTTGTCATGGCAACCGTTAGCAGCGTCGTATTTGGCAACTCGGCAGCGGGCCGCGTGAGGATCAGCAAGCCCGATCGCGGGTGCAGCGCAAATAGAGGTGAGCGAGGCTCCAGGCGCAGGAAGTGGCTGTTAGCGAGGTCACCGCCGTCAGGCACCGAGCTCGAGACTCGAACCCGGCCCACCGCTGAGTAAAGGCTGGCTTCGTTGGCGTTCACGAAAAAGTCGAAGCCGCCACGCGAGAGCCAGACCGGGCAGCCGGCACTCGAAGGCAGGTCCAGGACTCGAATCTGCAGTTTGAAGTCGACGAATCGCCGATTATCTTCGCCCCACTCGGCCCGGATCGGCACTGCAAGGCTGCCGGAAAAGTCGCGGCTATTGGCGGCCCTCCGCGTGGTCAGCAGCCGCAGGAAGGCTCGGCCGCCCACGGATTCGCTGCGCACCGAAAAGAAGCCGGCAAGCCGCGCGTCGGGAATCGACCAGCGGTCTGGAAAAGGTTCCGGGAGGCTGATGGGGCCTGGCGGCTGCTGGAGCACCAGCATGTTCTGCTGCTTGAACACGGTGCCCTTGAACTGACGGACCGGTTCATTGTGATGAACTCCGATGCCAGACTGCAGCAGCACCAGCACCAAAAGCAGCAAAGTCAGCAGTGGCAGCAGCCTCAGCCGTGGCATCCTTTGCTTGAAGCACTTGACTACCTGTCAAATAGCCATTTTAGTGTGTTCAGAAAGCAGTTGGTTAGAATCTACTTTTAACTAAATATACTCTGCTCTAATTGTGACTTTCCGATAAAATAGCAAAAAAACTTCCGCAAAATGACGAACAAATTTTTTTTCTGTTACAAGTAATAATAATATTGTAAACATAAACATGCATAAGACAGCTGAGCGTTTTATGCTGTAAACAGAGAACGTTGTTAAATACTTTTGTGTCATTGTTGTTCTTGCAGTTTTATTGGGAAACGAATAAGGTTTCTATGAGCTATTTAAAAACAAACAGGTAATAGTATATTGTCTTAATTTCAGAGTTATATAATAATTTTAGCAGTATTAAGAAATATTTAAGTGAGAATTACTTTACATTTGTAAGAACTCACTTGTTACCAAATTTATTCTGCATAACTGTTTGTTTCTTGCATTGAAATTCCACGTTGATGATGACTAGCTAAAGCCGTATGATTTTTGCATAGAGCGAGCACTTCGTCGACCACATGTATAATTTAAATTTATCGAAAGAGTTAACAACTTTTTTGCTTACAAACGTACCTTAGTATTATGTTTCAGAATTTTGCTTTCGATAAAAAAATTAACAATTCATATACTAAAAATTGTATTCTAATTCTTAAGAAATGGGTTTGCTAATACATTATATTTGTTAAAATGCGCAAAACGCTAAGTATCTGCGTTTAAAAATTAGCAACGTGCCGCGGACATGCAGCGCTGTACATACGTTCTTGGATTATACTATCTTTCGATGTATTAATTAAACACATATCCACACCGTCATTAAATAAGTAAGTATCTCTGTGATTCACACTTTAATTTTATTTTCATCTTAGTCGTGCGAGTTCTTGGCTGTGAAAATGGTATTTCGGTATTTACTAATTTACTATTAATACCAGTAATGGTATTTACTGGTATTTCGTGTGAAAACGAACGAGTTGCAGGTCCCCTCTCAGAAAAAAACACTGCGAATGATCCAGACAAACCGTATTCTTTTAGTTCAATGATACCTCTTAATCGATAATGTCCTAAGCAAAAAATCTATTTTTGCTTTTCTGACAGAAGGCAAAAATTAAATTTTTAATATTGAAAACGAGTTCAGGTCGAATTTATACACTAGTTCCGGCCCTGGCTATACCTAAATAGCTTTTGTGGCAATGCAGCAATGAGAATGTATATTCTGTGACCTGAAGCATGAAAATATTTTATTTATATTTTCACAACTTTTAATAAAAGGGCTAGACTGCCTAGTCATATCATTTTTTACATTTTTCACCAATAAAATAAACAAAAAACAAAATTGTTATAGATCTATTTATAGTATTTGTTTGTATATTAAAACAAAATTATTTTATATAGTTTCAAAATTAGAATTATAGTTTTAAATAACACATCAAAATAAATAAGCTGCATTTACAAACACACCATACTAGTTTACAGTTTAAATTGTTTACATTAGTTTACATTAAAAATGAATGAATCAGTTAGAGTTCTAAAACTACCACAGTTAAACTGTAAATGTTAAGGTTAAATTATAAGAAATAAGAAACTTTCACTACTATTAAATAGGCCCTGCAAGGTTTTTAGAATACTGATTTCAAATGTATACTCTTTCCAATTTTCCAATTTTATAATTACTGTTTGCATAATGGGGTTTGATAGTAAAAAATATTATTTTTAGAACTTGGAAATTCATGACATTACATAAAATTAGGTGACAATGCTTGGTGAGTGATAATGATGGGTGAGTGACAGTGCTGGGTGAGTGACAGTGCTGGGTGAGTGACAGTGCTGGGTGAGTGATAGTGCTGGGTGAGTGACGGTGCTGGGTGAGTGACTGCTAGTGCTGGTTAAGTGACAGCTAGTGCTGGGTGAGTGACAGCTAGTGCTGGGTGAGTGACAGATAGTGCTGGGTGAGTGACGGTGCTGGTTGAGTGACAGTCCTGGGTGAGTGACAGCTGGTTGAGTGACAGTGCTGGTTGAGTGACAGTGCTGGTTGAGTGACAGTGCTCACCCACTGCTCCTTCAACCCTCAGTCAACTTAAACTTTTAAGTTGTTTCTAAATCGAGGAAGATTGGAATTGTGTATTCGGACTGAGTGTACACTCAAGTAGAATTGTGTATTTGGACTGAGTGTACACTCAAGTAGAATTGTGTATTTGGACTGAGTGTACACTCAAGTAGAATTGTGTATTTGGACTGAGTGTACACTCAAGTAGAATTGTGTATTTGGACTGAGTGCACACTCAAATACATGTGGAATTGACATTGGACGCCATGTACTATAGGGCTAAAAGCCTACTACCCGAGTATCACACCTGTGGCTGAGAACAGTTTAGCATAATTTCTCCGCGGGCCAATGAGAAGCCGTCATGCAGGTCAGAATCGGTTGCTCAGGATCTGATGAAGAATCTCTCAAAGGAAGCTGATTCGATAACCGCAGGGGAGGCCACATGCGACCTGCATCAATCAGCCAGGCGGACAGGCGTGGCCGGGCTTCAAATCGAGCTTTTCTGACGCCCACACGAGACTGAGCTCAGGTGAACTCGCTCCTTTTAGAGGCCACTCTTCAGAATTCTGAGCTCCTTCGGAACATATTGTAGGACACTCGTAGTCACTGCTCTTGGGAAAGCAGGTGAGTTGGGGAACCGAGTATTTCAAAGGACAACAGTTGTTTCCCTAGGGTGTCAGGGCCTCTAGATGGGTGTCAGGAATCTTGGTGAGTGTCAAGGCGGTGGGTGTCAGGGCCCTGGGTACTCTGATGTTAGTCAGGTGCAGGTGAACTGGCTGTCACTCAAAATTGGCTGTCAGAAACACCTACAGATTCAGGTAAGAGAATTTCAGAAGTTCCCAAAAAGGGTGTCATGAGCCCAAATTGGATGTCAGAACTGAAAGGAGGATGTCAGGGCTACAAAAGGTTCAGTCAAAACTGCGGACACCTGGGAAACCTGGCAACCCACCTGACAGTTCACCTGGACAGCGCCCTGGCTGATCAACCCCCCGAAGAGACGCCGGCCTTCATCAGGTGTCGCGGCGTGTCCGGCGGCCGGGTGGCAAAGCCTCCAAGAAGACCGGTGCCGATTCCCCTGGCGCTGCTGCAGCAACAGCAACAGCAATTGCTGCTTCTGCAGCACTTCTGGCTGCAGCAACAACTGCAGCAGCAGCAGCTTCTGGCTTCTGCAGCTTGGGCTCGACCAGATGCTTTTGAAACACCATGGAGTGCGACAGCTTCTACAACGGTGGCGGCTGCGGCAGCGGCGGCAGCTGTGGCGGACCAGCCAAAGCCTGCGCTGTCATCGACATTGCCTGTCGGCTTCTACTCTGAGTGAGTGCCGCTGAGTGTCCTGTCTTACTCTGAGTGAGTGCCGCTGAGTGCCCTGTCCTACTCTGAGTGAGTGCCACTGAGTGCCCTATCCTACTCTGAGTGAGTGCCACTGAGTGCCCTGTCCTACTCTGAGTGAGTGCCGCTGAGTGCCCTGTCCTACTCTGAGTGAGTGCTGCTGAGTGCCCTGTCCTACTCTGAGTGAGTGCCACTGAGTGCCCTGTCCTACTCTGAGTGAGTGCCGCTGAGTGCCCTGTCCTACTCTGAGTGAGTGCCGTTGAGTGCCCTGTCTTACTCTGAGTGAGTGCCGCTGAGTGCCCTGTCCTACTCTGAGTGAGTGCTGCTGAGTGCCCTGTCCTACTCTGAGTGAGTGCCACTGCCCGCTCTCGAGTGACCCTGCTCTCATAAGCTACAGCAGCGCTCTACCTATACTAAAAGAAAACCCACTTTATGTTATCTACTTCATTCAACGCTAATTACTCCCATACTCAGCGCATAGGAGCCTAGTCGCAGTATTCTGTTCAGCTGGGCTCTACCTTCTCAGCCCCCAGCCATGTCCAAAGCAGGTTCTCAATCAGTCCCCAGCCGCGCCCTGAGGAATTCAGCCGCACGAAGTCACGCAGCTGTCAGATCGCAGGGGATAAATCTCCCCCCCCCTGTTCGGGAAATCCAAGCCCTGTTTGCCGCCGAAAATTGTTCCGCGCTCTACCTGAAAGATTTTTTTCTGCTTCCAGAAGAGACGTCGCAATCCGACTGGGGAACAATGGGGACAAGGACTGCCAGCTCCATCAGTTGTTGCTCCCAGCATCCCCGGCCTGCGCCTCTCAAAAAGCCGGACCCGGAATGTTTTTCGTCCCGTCTTCCTTTCTCACTGCCTCGTCCCAGCCTCCCGTCCAGATCCCCAGTCCCGCGCTGGCCGAAGAATCCCCATTCTCCCATCTCGCATTTCCTGGGAACAAAGCGGGGCTCGGGAGCAACCTGCCCGCGCTGTGTGAAGCGGAACAGCCGGCCGGTTTCCGGTTGCCAGCCAGGCAGCGCATTGTTTGAGCAGGGATGATTTTGGGAAGCAAAAAACCACGAAATCCCAAAATCAACCGCTTCGGCTGACAGGCCCAACTCTGCTCTCACTCAAAGCCCACTCTAAATGTACTCTCAGCCTACTCCCACCCTTACTCTCAGCCTACTCCCACCCTTACTCTCAGCCTACTCCCACCCTTACTCTCAGCCTACTCCCACCCTTACTCTCAGCCTACTCCCACCCTTACTCTCAGCCTACTCCCACCCTTACTCTCAGCCTACTCCCACCCTTACTCTCAGCCTACTCCCACCCTTACTCTCAGCCTACTCCCACCCTTACTCTCAGCCTACTCCCACCCTTACTCTCAGCCTACTCTCCCTCTACTCTCCCTCTACTCTCAGTCTACTCTCAGCCTACTCTCAGCCCACTCTCGCATTTACTCTCAGCATACTCTCATTCCCTTCTCCCTCAAAAGCGCGGAGATCCGCAGGGTCTGGCAGGCGCAGTTCCATCTGCAGCGCCACCGGCTGTTGACCGCCCTGACCGGCAGCTCCGCCTACCTCGGCGAGGCGCAGCTCTGGCGGGAGTCGCCGCCGGACGGGCCGTCACCGCTAGACGACGCCACCGAGGCGAAGCTTCGCCGACTGACGGGCGGTCTGCCGCCAGCCGGGGGCGACTACGGCTGCCTGTGGAGCCCGCGGGAGCCACTGAGCAACAACCTGCGACTGAACATTGTGGGCTGCTCATTCTATGATGGGGCCAAGGTTCGATTCCGCTGCTCTGTGAGTCACCGGGATATAAGGCTGTGTTCTGTGGCTGTTCAGACTGTCTGTAAGGCTGTGCTCTGTGGCTGTTCATTCAGTCTGTAAGGCTGTGTTCTGTGGCTGTTCATTCAGTCTGTAAGGCTGTGTTCTGTGGCTGTTCATACTGTCTGTAAGGCTGTGTTCTGTGGCTGTTCAGTCTGTAAGGCTGTGTTCTGTGGCTGTTCAGTCAGTCTGTAAGGCTGTGTTCTGTGGCTGTTCAGTCTGTAAGGCTGTGTTCTGTGGCTGTTCAGTCAGTCTGTAAGGCTGTGTTCTGTGGCTGTTCAGTCAGTCTGTAAGGCTGTGTTCTGTGGCTGTTCAGTCAGTCTGTAAGGCTGTGTTCTGTGGCTGTTCAGACTGTCTGTAAGGCTGTGCTCTGTGGCTGTTCATTCAGTCTGTAAGGCTGTGTTCTGTGGCTGTTCATTCAGTCTGTAAGGCTGTGTTCTGTGGCTGTTCAGTCAGTCTGTAAGGCTGTGTTCTGTGGCTGTTCAGACTGTCTGTAAGGCTGTGCTCTGTGGCTGTTCATTCAGTCTGTAAGGCTGTGTTCTGTGGCTGTTCATTCAGTCTGTAAGGCTGTGTTCTGTGGCTGTTCAGTCAGTCTGTAAGGCTGTGTTCTGTGGCTGTTCAGTCAGTCTGTAAGGCTGTGTTCTGTGGCTGTTCAGTCAGTCTGTAAGGCTGTGTTCTGTGGCTGTTCATACTGTCTGTAAGGCTGTGTTCTGTGGCTGTTCAGTCTGTAAGGCTGTGTTCTGTGGCTGTTCAGTCAGTCTGTAAGGCTGTGTTCTGTGGCTGTTCAGTCTGTAAGGCTGTGTTCTGTGGCTGTTCAGTCAGTCTGTAAGGCTGTGTTCTGTGGCTGTTCAGTCAGTCTGTAAGGCTGTGTTCTGTGGCTGTTCAGTCAGTCTGTAAGGCTGTGTTCTGTGGCTGTTCAGACTGTCTGTAAGGCTGTGCTCTGTGGCTGTTCATTCAGTCTGTAAGGCTGTGTTCTGTGGCTGTTCATTCAGTCTGTAAGGCTGTGTTCTGTGGCTGTTCAGTCAGTCTGTAAGGCTGTGTTCTGTGGCTGTTCAGTCAGTCTGTAAGGCTGTGTTCTGTGGCTGTTCAGTCAGTCTGTAAGGCTGTGTTCTGTGGCTGTTCAGACTGTCTGTAAGGCTGTGTTCTGTGGCTGTTCAGTCTGTAAGGCTGTGTTCTGTGGCTGTTCAGTCAGTCTGTAAGGCTGTGTTCTGTGGCTGTTCAGTCAGTCTGTAAGGCTGTGTTCTGTGGCTGTTCAGTCAGTCTGTAAGGCTGTGTTCTGTGGCTGTTCAGACTGTCTGTAAGGCTGTGCTCTGTGGCTGTTCATTCAGTCTGTAAGGCTGTGTTCTGTGGCTGTTCATTCAGTCTGTAAGGCTGTCTTCTGTGGCTGTTCATTCAGTCTGTAAGGCTGTCTTCTGTGGCTGTTCAGTCAGTCTGTAAGGCTGTGTTCTGTGGCTGTTCAGTCAGTCTGTAAGGCTGTGTTCTGTGGCTGTTCAGTCAGTCTGTAAGGCTGTGTTCTGTGGCTGTTCAGTCAGTCTGTAAGGCTGTGTTCTGTGGCTGTTCAGTCAGTCTGTAAGGCTGTGTTCTGTGGCTGTTCAGTCAGTCTGTAAGGCTGTGTTCTGTGGCTGTTCAGTCAGTCTGTAAAGCTGTGTTCTGTGGCTGTTCAGACTGTCTGTAAGGCTGTGTTCTGTGGCTGTTCAGACTGTCTGTAAGGCTGTGTTCTGTGGCTGTTCAGACTGTCTGTAAGGCTGTGTTCTGTGGCTGTTCATTCAGTCTGTAAGGCTGTGTTCTGTGGCTGTTCATTCAGTCTGTAAGGCTGTGTTCTGTGGCTCTCCAGACACTGCCAGCAGGGGTTCAATGGCTTGGCAGGCTCGCTGACACGCGATGCAGTGTAATCCCCCATCGCTTCTTGCCGAAAAAGTTCTGCTCCCATTTTTGTTCCGCTTTTTCCCGCTGAACTCTCGCGACCTGGGCGAGGCGCGAAGCCTCTTTAGTTTTTACCTGCTAAAGTTGAATAGTTGAAGACAATAATAAACTCCCAGAGGGGTGACAGGCAGCCAGCCCGCTCGATCAATGACTGGGAATGAACTTTTAGCTGACGAGGGGATGCTCCGGGCCAACTGTTTGGACACAGAGTTGGAGTAAAGCAGTGCAATGTGTAGGTAGCGTGCGTGATTAGCAGGCCATCTGTTGCCAGGGCCTTCGATTTTTTATGTCAAATAAATCTGTACGAAATCAACTGGACCTCTTCAAAATCCTCAACTGAAACCTATTCAGAATCGTTAACTGAACCTATTCGAACTCATTACGAGTAGATAGACTTCTCAGAAGCGTAACCACAGCCCGAAACCCCTCGCCAGCAATGTCCAAAGGAGTGGACGTCCATGAAGGGCCGCATCGTGTTCCACCTGTTCCGGGTGGACGGCGCGGGGCCCGGACTGCTGGACCCGGACAACGGGCGGCCGTTGTTGCAGCGTGGCTACAACTTACTGTTCCGCCTGTTCAAGCAGCGCTGCCACGAGACCGCAGGTCACCGCGGCGGAGCCGACACCGTGTTTGAGGAGCCACAGTGGTACCCGGAGGAGATCGAGAAGGTGCGGCAGGGAGATGAACTGCGGGTCGTAATAGATCAGAGCACGGGTCATACAGGTGGTGAAGAATCAGAGCACGGGTCATGCAGGTGGTGAAGAATCAGAGAACGGGTCATACAGGTGGTGAAGAATCAGAGAACGGGTCATACAGGTGGTGAAGGATCAGAGCACGGGTCATACAGGTGGTGAAGAATCAGAGAACGGGTCATACAGGTGGTGAAGGATCAGAGCACGGGTCATACAGGTGGTGAAGGCTCAGAGCACGGGTCATACAGGTGGTGAAGGACCAGAGCACGGGTCATTCAGGTGGTGAAGAATCAGGCCATTCAGGTGGTGAAAGATCAGAGCACGGGTCATACAGGTGGTGAAGGCTCAGAGCACGGGTCATACAGGTGGTGAAGGACCAGAGCACGGGTCATACAGGTGGTGAAGGACCAGAGCACGGGTCATACAGGTGGTGAAGGATCAGAGCACGGGTCATGCAGGTGGTGAAGGCTCAGAGCACGGGTCATACAGGTGGTGAAGGACCAGAGCACGGGTCATACAGGTGGTGAAGGACCAGAGCACGGGTCATGCAGGTGGTGAAGAATCAGAGCACGGGTCATACAGGTGGTGAAGGATCAGAGCACGGGTCATACAGGTGGTGAAGGACCAGAGCACGGGTCATACAGGTGGTGAAGGATCAGAGCACGGGTCATACAGGTGGTGAAGGATCAGAGCACGGGTCATACAGGTGGTGAAGGATCAGAGCACGGGTCATACAGGTGGTGAAGGATCAGAGCACGGGTCATCCAGGAGGTGAAGGCTCCGAGCCCTGCCAAACTCCAATTCAGGTTATGTACAATGTGTTCTGGCGCATAGGCCAGACCCTGTACCGGGTCAGTTTGGGCGACCAGCGGGTGCAGCTGTGGCGCCGCGCCGGAAACCCGAACCGGAAGCACGACCGGACCGGCTGCCAGGCCTGTCAGCTGGGCTTCTGCCAGGGCCGCGCGGCGTCAGCGGAGGAGGCGACCGAGAAGTCGAGCGAGGAATCGAAGTTGAACTCTTGAACTTCTTTGCTGAGTGCTCAGTGAGGGACTAATCCTCAGGCCCGGTTGGGGATCTGGGAGGGTCGCCCAGCAACTGAGGATCTGGGAGGGTGGCCCAGCAACTGAGTATTGGGGAGCCTGACCCAGCAACTGAGGATCTGGGAGGCTGGCCCAGCAACTGAGGATCTGGGAGGCTGGCCCAGCAACTGAGGATCTGGGAGGCTGGCCCAGCAACTGAGGATCTGGGAGGCTGGCCCTGCAACTGAGGATCTGGGAGGCTGGCCCAGCAACTGAGGATCTGGGAGGCTGGCTCAGCAACTGAGGATCTGGGAGGCTGGCCCAGCAACTGAGGATCTGGGAGGCTGGCCCAGCAATTGAGGATCTGAGAGGCTGGCCCAGCAACTGAGGATCTGGGAGGCTGGCCCAGCAACTGAGGATCTGGGAGGCTGGCCCAGCAACTGAGGATCTGGGAGGCTGGCCCATCAACTGAGGATCTGGGAGGCTGGCCCAGCAACTGAGGATCTGGGAGGCTGGCCCAGCAATTGAGGATCTGGGAGGCTGGCCCAGCAACTGAGGATCTGGGAGGCTGGCCCATCAACTGAGGATCTGGGAGGCTGGACCATCAACTGAGGATCTGGAAGGCTGACCCATCAACTGAGGATCTGGGAGGCTGACCCAGCAACTGAGGATCTGGGAGGCTGGCTTAGCAATTGAGGATCTGAGAGGCTGGCCCAGTAACTGAGGATCTGGGAGGCTGGCCCAGCAACTGAGGATCTGGGAGGCTGGCCCAGCAACTGAGGATCTGGGAGGCTGGCCCATCAACTGAGGATCTGGGAGGCCGGCCCATCAACTGAGGATCTGGGAGGCTGGCCCATCAACTGAGGATCTGGGAGGCTGACCCAGCAACTGAGGATCTGGGAGGCTGGCTTAGCAATTGAGGATCTGAGAGGCTGGCCCAGTAACTGAGGATCTGGGAGGCTGGCTTAGCAATTGAGGATCTGAGAGGCTGGCCCAGTAACTGAGGATCTGGGAGGCTGGCTTAGCAATTGAGGATCTGAGAGGCTGACAGATGCAACTCCACAAAGGCTTAGTTTATAAACTTCCCCTGTCTTACATGTAGAATGGTATATACTCTAAATGTACTTTACTCTGAATGTACTTTGAGGCAAGAGTAGCTGTTTTAAAAAATAAAAACACGCTCGTACAAATTGATGCAAAAAGTTTCATAACTTGTACAACAAGCGACCAGACCTCTGTAGGCCGATATTATCAGTAAGAGGTGTTTAATTTGTAAAACAAGCACGATACTGCACACGTTCGATTTGGCAGAAATCAAACGGTGCAATTATGTACAAACGATATAAAATCTTATTATACAAAACAAAGGAGTTCTTGCATAGAACAGTGCAAAAGCAGGACAAAAAACTAATCAGAATTGATCAACTCCAGCTTTACCCAGACTGAGGAGCTGGTAATGAGATGGGCGGTATGAGGAGCTGGTAATGAGGTGAGCTGCCTGAGGAGCTGGCATTGAGGTGAGCTGCCTGAGGAGCTGGTAATGAGATGGGCGGTATGAGGAGCTGGTAATGAGATGGGCGGTATGAGGAGCTGGTATTGAGGTGAGCTGCCTGAGGAGCTGGTATTGAGGTGAGCTGCCTGAGGAGCTGGTATTGAGGTGGGCTGCCTGAGGAGCTAATATTGAGGTGGGCTGCCTGAGGAGCTGGTATTGAGGTGGGCTGCCTGAGGAGCTGGTATTGAGGTGAGCTGCCTGAGGAGCTGGTATTGAGGTGAGCTGTCTGAGGAGCTGGCATTGAGGTGAGCTGCCTGAGGAGCTGGTATTGCGGAGGGCCGAGTATCTGGGAGGGTTAGCAGCTCAGCACAGAATATAATCTAGTTTGTACAAATACAATTTTGACATCTGACAAATCTTTTACAGAAAATTACATGCTTAAATAAGGTACTAAAACGGTATTAATAAGTGCTTATCTCACTACTGACAGTAAGACAGGCATACATGTGCAGAAAAATACACTAAATGTGTATAAACAAATGCACTAAAATATTTTAACACTATATTCTTATTAAACACAATCCAAACAACGGCAATCACAAATCTGTGGATGAAAATGCAGTCATAAAAGGGCAAAGTGCGGATCCTGGTGCCCCGGATTTCCGATTGCCCTCAGAGCGAGCGCAGCCTGTCAAACAGGTTCATTGCAACGGCCTTCCGCGGCGCCTCCGATGGCACAGATATGTCGGCACCCTTTGAATTATCGGCATCCTTTGAATTGTCGGAATCCTTTGAAATGTCGGCATCCTTCGAAATGTCGGCATCCTTTGAAGTTTCGGCATCTTTTGAAGTGTCGGAATCCTTTGAAATGTCGGCATCCATTGAAGTGTCGGCATCCTTCGAAATGTCGGCATCCTTTGAAATGTTGGCATCTTCTTTTGAAGTTTCGGCATCCTTTGAAGTGTCGGCATCCTTTGAAGTGTCAGCACCGGAAGATGACTGTACTTTCCGACGCCGCTTTGAGCGGACTGCTTCAGCGGCAGGTCTGTCCCCACCGTCAGTGGAGCCGACTCGCTGCCGCGGACACCGGCGACTACTCGAAGCGGCCTCCAGCTCGGCGGGGTGCCGGCCCTGAGGCAGCGGCCGCTTGTGGCTGCCGGAGTCACATTTGGCGGCGCCGCCGAACCGGCGCACGATGGCGGCCATGTCGATGACGACGCTGTCGGGCTGGCAGCGGCACAGTCGGGCGGCCAGGCCGAAGTCGATCCAGCGTCGGCTGGCAAAGTTGGTGCTCTCGGCGCAGTTGAAGCCGGCGTTGAAGCCGCAGTGGTAGCCGAACGGGAAGGTGATGATGAACTCGCCCTGGCGCTGTACCACCGAGTCGAACGGGACACCATGGCGGCGCAGCAGCTGCGGGCTGAGCACGGAGGTTTTGTGCCGCAAGAAGGCCGGGCAGTCGGCCCTGTAGGAGCCGAAGAAGGCCTCAGCGAGGCGCTCGAACTGGCGTCCGTTGGCCGGCGGCACGGCGTACCAGTGCTTGGCGGCGCCGAAGTGCAGGTAGTTGATGGAGTACAGGTCCATGTCCTCCGTGTGCCAGGGGAAGGTGCTCTTCCACATGCCGAAGTACAGGTAGGGCGTGTTCACCCCGGAGATGCGCTGGTCCAGACTGTCTAGCAGGGTGCCCAGACGGCGCATGTTCCACAGCGGCTGGTCCGCGTCCGTCACCGAGCCGCTGACATCGGCGCCATAGATTGGCGGGTTGAGCGTCAGGCTGGCCCAGTACTTGCGCTCCAGCTGCTCCGGGCTGCTGCAGCGGGCCGGCGGCCTAAGAGTTGCGGTTTGTAGCGATGAAGATGCGGGTTGTGAGGGGGGAGGAGATGCGGGTTGCGGGGGCGGAAATGCGGGTTGCGGAGGGCAGGAGATGCGGTTTGCGGGGGGGGGGGCGGAGACCCGGGTTGCGGGGGAGGGGGACTGTGAGGGAAGAGCAGCACCGCGGGTCTCACCTGTGAACATCGCTCTCAGCCAGCAGTTTGTACTGCTCAAGCGTCAGAGACTTGAGAGTCTCATTCCAGAGCTGGTAGGCTCCCGCGTCGGTGCCAACAATCCGCTGCCGGATTGGCTGCGGGATGGACATCCGGCTGAGGTCCTCGTAGCCGGCCTGGCGGGGCCGCCAAGACTCCGGCGGCACCACCTTGCAGATGCCGGCCAGGTGACCGCCGGTGGCCTCGATGGTGTCCGACACGTAGGCGGCGAAGTCGGCGAACTCAGCCTCGGTAGGCCGGTAGGTGCGGATGCGGACGGCCGAGGTGGGCGGGCAGGACATGGCGGAGGGGGCAGCTGCCAGGCTTGGGGCCGAGCTGCTGCGGGGAAGTGGGCGGTTCCTTGTTAGGTGTGGGGTGGCTCATTGTTGGGTATGGGGTGGAGTGATATAGAGTGATTCCTGAGTGGGTATAGAGTGATTCCTGAGTGGGTATAGAGTGATTCCTGAGTGGGTATAGAGTGACTCCTGAGTGGGTATAGAGTGACTCCTGAGTGGGTATAGAGTGACTCCTGAGTGGGTATAGAGTGACTCATGAGTGGGTATAGTGACTCCTGAGCGGGTATGGAGTGACTCATGAGTGGGTATAGAGTGACTCCTGAGTGGGTATAGAGTGACTCCTGAGTGGGTATAGAGTGACTCCTGAGTGGGTATAGAGTGACTCTTGAGTGGGTATAGAGTGACTCCTGAGTGGGTATAGAGCGACTCCTGAGTGGGTATAGAGTGACTCCTGAGCGGGTATAGAGTGACTCCTGAGTGGGTATAGAGTGACTCCTAAGTAGCTACGGGCCCAGTGAGTAGTTAAACAAAAAATCGGAGCGAAGCCACCAGCGCCAGTACAGTCAATGCGTCACAAGTGAGGCTCTGCATTTAAAAAAGACCAAGAAAGCTAAAAAAACAGAGGATTGATCAAAGCTCAGCTTATGCCGCTCTGTACACGAATAACAATTATTAATAAATCTACAAGTTTTAGCGCAGAATTTTGTCTACATCGAACAAGAGGGAATTACAAAAAGTTCAAAGTTGAAATTCACGAGCTTGGATGGCAGTAATCAGAAATTCAGGTTTAAGAGATAAGAGACTGATGCGTTACTGATGTATGCGCGTCTCAGCGATAACCGCGTACAGGTTGATTGAGGAATCCAAATTTTCAACATAGCAGAGCTCTGATGCGCCTTCAGTGAATAAATTCATCTTTTTAACTCGACAACTCTTGAGTGGGAGACTGA
This sequence comes from Macrostomum lignano, assembly GCA_002269645.1. NCBI lineage: Eukaryota > Metazoa > Platyhelminthes > Macrostomidae > Macrostomum > Macrostomum lignano. The sequence continues at coordinate 73,937 of NIVC01003064.1, read as the reverse complement.
GATTGGATGGAGTAAAGTCTGAGTGGATAGGGTCAGCTCTGAGTGGATGGGGTCAGATCTGAGTGGATGGGGTCAGCTCTGAGTGGATGGGGTCAGGTCTGAGTGGATGGGGTCAGGTCTGAGTGGATGGGGTCAGCTCTGAGTGGATGGGGTCAGGTCTGAGTGGATGGGGTTAGGTCTGAGTAGATGGGGTCAGGTCTGAGTGGATGGGGTCAGGTCTGAGTGGATGGGGTCAGGTCTGAGTGGATGGGGTCAGGTCTGAGTGGATGGGGTCAGGTCTGAGTGGATGGGGTCAGCTCTGAGTGGATGGGGTCAGCTCTGAGTGGATAGGGTCAGGTCTGAGTGGATGGGGTCAGGTCTGAGTGGATGGGGTCAGGTCTGAGTGGATGGGGTCAGGTCTGAGTGGATGGGGTCAGGTCTGAGTGGATGGGGTCAGGTCTGAGTGGATGGGGTCAGGTCTGAGTGGATGGGGTCAGATCTGAGTGGATGGGGTCAGATCTGAGTGAATGGGGTCAGCTCTGAGTGGATGGGGTCAGCTCCACATAGATGAGACCTCATCATTGAAAGCGAGATAAAATATTGGAGACTGCACTAAAGAACATAATAGTAATAATGTTAATAATAATAGATAAGAGTGCTCAGTGGGTGGCAACACACAGGAGCGAACATAAGTCTAAAACAAAGCAGCCTAGCATTTACGAGCAATTCTGTGAATCTCAGCGCAGTATAAAACAGAAACTGGGAGCTGATGAAGAGTAAGTATTATATAATTTTTAATCTGACAGTGTTCGAGTACACAAAGACCACAGACCAAGACACAGCGATCGGCTGAGCCCAACAGTTATAGTTTTGCAAGTTTAACAACAATATTAATTTTCCAGCATGTGCACACAGTGAGGAACCTCGGGAGGATGGTCCCCTTCATCACACTGAGTACATGTAGGGCTGGTGCTTGCCATTGCTCAGGTTAGGCGAGCTGAAAGGGCTGAGCCAGCGCCAGGAGAACGGGTGCCCGAACACCGCCTCCATGGACACCAGGCGGGACTTCTTCTCCCAGCTGTGCCGCTCCCGCTTCAGGTTCTCGATGCCCTGCGGGCGCGCGCCGGGGTCAGGTCAGGTCACGGTGGATTCAATACAGCTGAGCTCAGATCCCAAAAATGAGCTCACATCCCAATACAGCATGAGCTCATTTCCCAATACAGCATGAGCTCACATCCAAATACATGAGCTCACATCCCAATACAGCATGAGCTCAGATCCCAATACAGCATGAGCTCACATCCCAATACAGCATGAGCTCACATCCCAATACAGCATGAGCTCACATCCCAATACAGCATGAGCTCACATCCCAATACAACATGAGCTCAGACCCCAATACAGCATGAGCTCACATCTCAATACAACATGAGCTCACATCTCAATACAACATGAGCTCACATCTCAATACAACATGAGCTCAAATCCCAATACAGCATGAGCTCACATCCCAATACAGCATGAGCTCACATCCCAATACAGCATGAGCTCACATCTCAATACAACATGAGCTCACATCTCAATACAACATGAGCTCACATCTCAATACAGCATGAGCTCACATCTCAATACAGCATGAGCTCACATCTCAATACAACATGAGCTCACATCTCAATACAACATGAGCTCACATCTCAATACAACATGAGCTCACATCTCAATACAGCATGAGCTCACATCTCAATACAGCATGAGCTCAGACCCCAATACATGAGCTCACATCTCAATACAACATGAGCTCACATCTCAATACAACATGAGCTCACATCTCAATACAGCATGAGCTCACATCTCAATACAGCATGAGCTCAGACCCCAATACATGAGCTCACATCTCAATACAGCATGAGCTCACATCTCAATACAGCATGAGCTCACATCCCAATACATGAGCTCACATCCCAATACAGCATGAGCTCACATCCCAATACATGAGCTCACATCCCAATACAGCATGAGCTCAGATCCCAATACAGCATGAGCTCAGATCCCAATACAGCATGAGCTCACACCCCAATACAGCATGAGCTCAGACCCCAATACAGCATGAGCTCACACCCCAATACAGCATGAGCTCACACCCCAATACAGCATGAGCTCAGACCCCAATACAGCATGAGCTCACACCCCAATACAGCATGAGCTCACACCCCAATAGCATAAACTTAGAATCCTCAAATCATAAATCCCTAAAATCCCGCATACCGTCTGGTCGTTGATGATGCCGTGCAGCTGCTCGCCGCACATGATGGCGGTGAAGAGGCCAAACAGGACGCCTTCAACCAGCAGGAACACCAGGAATATGGTGGTGGCAGGCGGGGAGAAGCCGGAGGCGCAGGCTGAAGAGAATACTCTTAGCGTTAGAACGATATCAGCGTAAATAGAAAATAAAATTTCCTCCCATTGCTACTCAAAGCTTGTCAGTAGTATATAAAGGTTTAGGTGTACAATCAGTAGCATAGATTAACTCACACTCCCATTCCGAGCCGACGCACAGCACAAAGTAGTGCACGGTCAGGTAGATGGCGAAGAAGCTGGCGATGCAGATGTACAGCTGGGAACAAAGGTAAAATGGTAGCATAAATATTATAAAGCTCCCGTATTTAGCGATTAAATATCAGATCAACGCGGCGCGATTACCGTAAACAGTACAAAGTATTTCTGATTGGTCTCGCCAACGCAGTTGTTGACCCAAGGGCAGTGATGGTCCATCTTGCGGATGCACCTGCGACAGACGCTGCAGTGGTGGGAGCGCTCGGGCTTGATGCAGCAGCACTTCGGGCACTTGTAGATCACCCTGTCCTTGCCGTCGCGGTAGCCCATGCGCAGGATGTTTTCTTTGGTTGCGTTGCCGATGGGCACCGCGCCCTGCGTTACGAGGGAGGTTCAAATAAGGTCAAATAAGGTCACAAAACAGTAGATCAAATAGCAATGGGATCACATCAAAATAGGTTAAACAAGAATAGGATGAGGTCAAATAAGGTCAGATAGGATGAAGTCCAGCCAATTCCGTTAAAGTTATGCATAATGAGGTCAAATAAGGTCACGAAATGTCATATAAAAGATGGGATAAGGTGAAATTAGGTCAGACGGTTACACAGGATGAACAAAATTAAACCAAACCCAATCAAATCAGAGCAATACACTCACTGGGTCGCTTAGCATAGCTTTGCAGTGCGAAGAGAATGCCAGAAGGATGAGCACGTGAAAGATCACCCCGTTGATCCACTTGAAGGCGAAGGAGGGCGCCGGAATGAGCACTATAAACAGCACAACGTACTCCGCGTAGAAGATGAGGAACCAGGTGAACATGGCACAGAAGACGCCGCAGACGTCCTTGACGAACCACAGGCCGGCCGGTGGGAAGCGGCTGATGCCGATGAGGCGGCAGGTGGGTCCGCAGTCGCAGCCGCTGCTGGCTGCTCCGGCGTCTCTGGCGAGGCCGTGCGCGCCGCCTGCGGCCATTCGCCGACTCCGGCTGGTGGCAGTCCGTACGATGATCTTCGGCTGCTGCTGGCCGGAGCCGCCACCGAGCAGGTGCTCTCCGTCGCTGAGCTCGTCGTCGCCAAGGGACACCGCGGTGTCGGCGGGTGAAGCTGGTGAGCCAATCGGTGGCGGGAGCTCAACAGAACTGGCGGTCTCAGGCGCTGGCTGACCCGCACCTGAGCTGGCTGGTGCAGACATCATTGCTGGCTGCGGGCTGTCAGGGTGCATATCAGGAATATCAACCTGGATGTCAGAAGCAACAACCCGGATGTCAGGAGCATCAACCTGGATGTCAAAAGCATCAAAGTGGATGTCAGAAGCATCAAAGTAGATGTCAAAAGCATCAACCTGGATGTCAAAAGCATCAAAGTGGATGTCAGAAGCATCAAAGTAGATGTCAAAAGCATCAACCTGGATGTCAAAAGCATCAAAGTGGATGTCAGAAGCATCAAAGTGGATGTCAGAAGCATCAACCTGGATGTCAAAGCATCAAAGTAGATATCAGTAGCAACAACCTGGATGTCAGGAGCATCAACCTGGATGTCAAAAGCAACAAAATTGGGGTGTCAGTAAGCAACAACCTGGATGTCAAAAGCATCAAAGTGGATATCAGAAGCATCAAAGTAGATGTCAAAAGCATCAAAGTGGATGTCAGAAGCATCAAAGTGGATGTCAGAAGCATCAACCTGGATGTCAAAAGCATCAAAGTAGATGTCAGTAGCAACAACCTGGATGTCAGGAGCATCAACCTGGATGTCAAAAGCAACAAAATTGGGGTGTCAGTAAGCAACAACCTGGATGTCAAAAGCATCAAAGTGGATGTCAGAAGCATCAAAGTAGATGTCAAAAGCATCAAAGTGGATGTCAGAAGCATCAAAGTGGATGTCAGAAGCATCAACCTGGATGTCAAAAGCATCAAAGTAGATGTCAGTAGCAACAACCTGGATGTCAGGAGCATCAACCTGGATGTCAAAAGCAACAAAATTGGGGTGTTAGTAAGCAACAACCTGGATGTCAAAAGCATCAAAGTGGATATCAGAAGCATCAACCTAACCTGGATTACAAGAGTATCAACTTGGATAAAAAAAACAAAAAATGTTTTGAAGGACATCAACCTAGGGTCAAGAGAGCAAAATTGGATATCAATCTAGATAATAAAACCTCATTAGAATGTATCTTTAAAAGCAATAGAAGCATTTATTTTTCATAGTAAATGCAGATAAAAAAATGCTTTAAAATATATGCGCATCGAACCTAAATCTTCTGATATAAATAATGTATATTGTTCAAAAAAATGATCAACCTTTTTCTATTATCCTTTAAATAGGATCTAAAATATAATAATAATATTAAAAGAATTAGATTTAGAATTAAAACTAATTTAAGTTAGACTAACTAAATATTTGGGATTAGAAACTATAAAATTTGAAGGCTAATCCATTAATAACTTTGTCCAAAAAATTGGATTATAGTCATTTTGGTGACAAGACATTTGGTGACAGTCCTTTTGGTGTGAAGCAAGTCATTTTGGTAACAAGAAAAATACCTTTTTAGTGATAGCCATTCTGTTTTTAAATAGAAAATTACCTTGCAAATCTTAAGGGATATTTTCATTCAACTTAAAATTTTATAACTTTCTGAAATAGTTAAGTATTGCTTTACTTAATTTTGTTTATTTACAAATACAGAGTTGCAATCTTTTGAAATTGTTTTCAGATCCAAATCCAATGTCCATTGAATATCTCTGCTTTTCTTGTGGTCGTGCATTTCCTGTTCTCTATAGGTTTATGGTTTGCATCAAAACATACATGCGCAGCTGCTAGCCAACCTTGCCAATTCAGCCACTATAAATTGTGGTAATCAGGGATAAGTTGCAAAATTCCTACCCAAGGGAATACAAAGGTAGTGTAGCGCTGGCTACCAAAAGATGAAGACGATTAATTAAGTTGAGCGAAGGTTAAACCTCGGCTGGGGGCGATCGCGTCTATTTAATAAAAATAAAGTACAGTTACTTTGGGGCTGAAACCGAAAGTTGGAGTTTGGGTCATAGACAACCTAGCTTGTGGGCACTCAACAAAAAGTACTTTTATTACGCAAGGACAGTGGGAAACAAGGCACTACAAACACTTCCTCCAATGGAAAAGCGAACAACTATAAACGATGTTTGGCGATCAGTAAAGTTAATTTAATTTCTGTTTGTTAGTTGATTGTTCGATAAGGGATTGTTGATCAATAATCAATAACGTGAACTGTTGGCTTCTCGGAAAAACGAACTCATTGGGCTTCCTTCGCGGGACGATGTTTCGTCGCAGGGGTATTAGTCGTTGGCTTATCCGGCCGTGCCTCTTTCGTCATTGCTCGGGTCTGGCGCTGACTGTCTCCTGGTAGCACTGCCGGCTTCACTCTCTCGATAGAAACGGCCTGGGGCTTGCCTTTTATGACGAGCGTCACGGTGGTTGCTGAGCGTCGCAACACCTTGTAGGGTCCTTGATATGGCGCCTCGAGTATTGCTTAACACTGTCAACTCGGAGCCACATGAACTCGCAGGACTCCAGCTCCGGAGGTATGTGGACAGGCTGCTGACGGGTCCGCGGCAGGCGGTACGGGAAAAACAGGTCGTGTAGTTGAGTCGACAGCTGACGCTGGTCGACGTCATTAGTTGTAACCGGTGGAACTAGCGGCTGTTCTCCTGTGACGATTGAGAATGGCGAGTGACTCTGGTCGTCCGGGTTAATGAGCAATCCGAATAAATCGATGGACAGCTGGTTAAGCCAGCACCGGCCGCGAGCTCTGAGGCTCACCTTCAGTGTGCGATGAACTCGCTCGATCATGCCGTTGGCCTTAGGATTATATGCGGCCGTGCGGATGTGATGGACGCCGAGAAGTTTCACCAGGTTTGCCATTAATTCCGAGCGAAATTGAGCTCCTTGGTCTGTGATGAGTGTTAACGGTGGGCCAAATCGACAAACCCAGTGGGCAACGAAGGCTTGTGCAACAACCGTACTGGTGATCGATTGCAATGGGATTGCTTCGACCCAGCGGGAGTACGAGTCCACGATGGTTAGTAAATATCGCGGCTGGGGTACAGCTGTTTCGGTTGGGTCCGGCGCCGGGAGCGGTCCGACTAAATCCATGCAGACCGTTGTGAACCGCTGTGTAGGTGCAGGCAGGTGGTGCAGTGGACGGCAAACATGACGACCAATTTTTGCTGATTGACATTGTGTGCATTCTGCCGTCCAGCGCTGTATGTCTGACTTCATGCATGGCCAGAAAAAACGATGGGCGACTAAACGCTACGTGGCCTTCACACCTGGGTGGGCGATGTTGTGCAGTGCTAGCACAACCTGACGGCGCATGTGCTCTGGTATGAGCGGTCGCGGGTTTGGTTGCGAAGTTTCGCAGTACAGGGGACAATCTAATAATCCGACATCGAATGGGCGGTAACGGTCACCGCTCGTGAGCCCTGCTTCTCGCTGTGCCTTGGCGATCGCAGGGAGATCTGCGGGCAAATGCAATGTGTACACGTCTTCTGATTGGACAGTGTTCACTGTGTGCTTGCCAGGTTTGACGGTGTCACGAGTTAAGGTATCGGCGACCACGTTCTTGGCTCCCGGGATGTAAATGATGTCGATCACATATTCTGAGATGGTGGCCAACTGGCGCTGCTGCCGATCGGATAGGCGCTCCTTATTGCTGTTGAATGCACCGACTAACGGCTTGTGGTCGCTAAACACGGTCGTGGGGTGGCCGTGAATGATGTGTCGCCATGTTTTGACGGCAGCGAACACGCCTAGAAGTTCACGGTCGAACGCGCTGTACTGTATGCCGTTTACGCTTTGGTGAGTTTCCGTGAATAGAACGCAATGGGGACCGAATCGCCGTCTATATTCTGGTGCAAACTGGCGCCCAATGTGAACGAGCTGGCATCCGACGTGATGGTGAATGAACCAGTTGGGGTCGGGAAGGCGAGAGTCACCGCTGCCGCTAGGCTATCCTGGAGCTCTCGGAAGGCGGCGTCATGTTCAGATTGCCAATGATAATCGATTTCGGTGAGCGATCGCAGCGGTTGCACATTGCTTGCGTATTTCGGAATGTGGCACAGGTAGAAACCGAACATGCCGAGAACGCGCTGAAGGCTCTTGAAGTCTGCTGGAGGTGACAGCTGTCGCAGCGCTTCCACGCGGAATGGTAGTGGCTGGACTCTGTCTTTGGAGACTAAATGACCGAGAAATTCGATGCTACTCTGAAAGAACTGGCATTTTGCGGGTTGAACTCGGAGCCCCTCTTTATGTAGGCGTTGCAGCACGATCTGAATGTCGTTGTGATGGTCTGCCTCTGACTTGCTTTGAATCAGTATATCGTCAACGTATGTGATGCCACAGGACAGGTTTCGAAACAGCGAATCGATGAAGCGTTGAAATGTGCTGCCGGCGTTGCGCAACCCGAATGGCATCCGGACGTATTCAAAAGAGCCGAATGGCGTGCAGATTGCTGTTTTGGAAATATCCTCCTCGGCAACTGGTATGAAATGGTAGGCCTTGACCAAGTCCAATTTGCTGAACACGCTGCTGCCACGAAGTTGGTGGTGAAAATGCCGGATATGCGGAGTGGGTTTTATCGGGCACCTATCGGGCACCGTCATGCTGTTCAAAGCGCGGTAGTCCCCACAGAGTCTCCATGATCCGTCAGCCTTCTTGACCATATGGAGTGGTGACGCCCAAGGGCTGCAGGACGGGCGGACAATGCCCATCTGAAGGAGCTTGTCAAATTCTGCCTTGGCCACATCGAACTTTGCAGGCGAGAGAGGGCGCGGCTTGCAGTAGACTGGTTCGCCTGACGTGATGATGCGATGCTGCACCGGAGTAGTTGGCAGGATTGAGTAATCCAGAGCTCGGTCAGCCCAGGATATTTGCCGAAAATTGCACTACCGTCAACGTCTGATACAATGTGGATTGACAGTGGTCGAAACTCTTGCTTGGCATCGAAATTGAGCGGCGCAACCAGCGAAGTCAGGGGATCTCGAAGGCACTTGGCTCCCATGTTGATGGACAGTCCATAATGAAATAAAAAATCCAATCCGAGAATGGGGGCTGTGTCTGCGACGATGAAGTTGAATTGAAAGGTGCGGCGTAAACCTTTTAACAAAAATGAAGCGTTGCATTGCCCATGGGTGCAGCCTTGTGTCCACTGACCCCACAAAGTTGAACGTTACAGGGGGTGATGAGGTTAAATGGGACGAAACACAGAGGCAGTAAGGATTTTTCCGCACTGGTGTCAACAAGGAATAAAACAGAGGAACTTAGTATTTGAGTGGGAATGATAGGTGTGCGGGCCTGTACGTTGTCATGGCCCGGCCACTGCACATGACTCACTCATTTGGGGTTGGCAAAGCCATGCGAGACTGGGCAGGTATTGGCTGACCTTGGTGGAGTATGTTCGATGGCTTTAAACCTGGCCACTTGCACCAGGGTCGGCAAGTTAGAGCTCTGCCAGCATAGTAGATATGTGAATTACAGACAAGTGGTCACTGCCATCTGTGAGGCTGGGCATTGTGAGCCGGAGGGTCAGGTCGCCAGGAGAGATGCCAGGCCAGTTGCTGCTCTGCATTAGCAGCAGTGGACAACTGATTGATGTCAGCAAATAGTGAGGGTCGACTAGAGACAGCGAGCATGCTGTCCACAATCTTGGAAAATTATCTAGTAGGCTGTGCTCATGTCCAATGAGTGCGGAGCAAATGTGGGGCGGCAACACAGAGATGAGGCATGACTTGACTATGGCATCGTCAACCTTCAGGCTGACCTCAGTAAATTGGCATTTTCTCATTGACAAGTTGGCTTGGTCTCCGAGGGCCAAGTTCCATGGCAGAAAGGGCTTCCTTGATTAGCTGATGCCAATTAGTGCGCAAAGTGCAGGCTATTGCCCACCACCTTCTTCAATGCATTGTAGTTGTTGCCATTGAGGTTGAGTTAGCATGTGATGTCCTTTGGGAGGGTTGCTAAGGCATAATGGTACTTGGTGGAGCTGCTAGTGAGGTTGGCGAGTCTGAATTGTCCCTATTGGAATAAGTTTCAAAAACCTGCAGATGCGCGACACAGGTGCCAAAATTGTACCCTCAAAAGTGCGACGCGACACCAAATTTTGTTGACTGGGGCAGCGATGCGCGACGCAACACCGATGTCTGTTGACCGAATGACTAGGGGGGGGGGGGGGGGAAAGACGGCACAGCAGCCACGTTGCAATTGACAATTCTTGTTCTGCTGTTCACTCCCGACACCAAGACCATGGAGCGAGGGACAAGAGTATTCCTTTCAATTTTGCGGAAAAAGAAATGAAATTTAAAAACAATAAACAGTAAAACAACAAAGGTACAACAGTTAGAAAAACAGCGCATGCATTGTAACTAACAAGTAACCTTTCTAGAAATTATATTTAAAGTATTAGTTATTTTACAGTCAAAATAAAAAAGAACAATTCAAGAATTAGTTTTTATCAAACATGTTTGAAACATTTAAATACCGAGAAACAACTGTGAACATATTACAATGAAACACAGTTTGCGAGGTTTTGGATGCAGATCTAGGCCGCAATGCAACACATGATGACACTAGCCGCCAAGTTGCCACACTTACGCGTCTCGTTGTGTCGTGTCACGCGACACGACGCATGACGACACCAGGTTTCCAGTGTCGCGCGACGTGACACACCACTTGACACCACTGTCACGCAACGCGACAGCAGGAGAATCCAAAAATGCGACAGACAGTTGTCCGCATTTTGTCAACTTATTCCAATAGGGTAAATTGTGATTCTAGCTGCTTAAACCAGGTCTCCAGTGACTTCCTATAAAAAGCTAGGGGTTGAACCTCCTAAGTAGTACTAATTATATGATGGGGTATTTAGCCTTAATAAGGCAGTATTTCTGCCATTTATCCAAATTGCATTAATTTTTATTAGCATTTCGTTCATAGGTAAATCACATTTTTGGTCAAAAAGTTAGTCATATAATCAGTATAAATCAGGGTTGCATATGTATATGTTTGAATATTCTGAATATTTAGAACAATTCAAAACAATTTGCACAAAAGAAAACAATATAATTAGTTTGATTTCTTTTTTTAAATATATTAATATTTTGATAGAAATTTATAAATATATGTATAAAATATAAATCTTCACAAAATAATTACACACTAATATTATAAAGTGCCTCTTATCACTAAAATGATTATACTTATGAAATATTTAATTTTCCATCAAAAATGAAGTGTGTCTATCACAAAGTGTCAAAGTCAAAGAGAAAAGCATGGCAAAATCATGCCAAAATGATTTTTGCCATTGAAACATCTATCACTAAAACAACTTGTCATTGAAATGACTGGTACTCTCAAAAAGCATTACTTAGATAGGTTTTAGCTTTTAGTCAGTGAGTTTGTCTATGATAAAACATTTTGGCCATAATTATACTATTACTACCACTACTACTACTACTACTACTAATACAATAGCTTTCTGCCATCATACATTATATTTATAAGTTTTGAAGCATAGAATAATGATAGGCCGATGTCAGTGGTAACTTCTAATGGTCCTTGTTATTGTCATTGATCATAGCTAATAACTTAATATTAACCATAATATTAATGAAATATATTCTATTCCAATTCAAACAATGACTAACTAGGCCCCTATAAAAATAGTAATTTGGCTTTACATTAATAGACCTGGTGACTATACATACATTGAATAAATTTACAGTAAATATAAAAAAGTTTCACTTTATCTACCGATCAAGACACTACACAAATCCGCCTGCAACTGATACCAAGGATTGTCAAGAGCTCAATGATCGCGTCCACAAACAGAATTAATAACTAGCTAAAGTTTTGCCCCCCTTCGGGGAGCAGAAATAATTAATATTCGTCTAATATAATATACCTTTTAGCAGGAGTACTTTAAGTGTCTTTCTTAAGCTTAAGCTTAAAATAGGAATTTTTGGAGATCGTTAATAACGCATTTTAGGTAAAACAAAACTATCAACTTTTTACAGTTTTTTAGTTTAGAGCCCTGTATATGTCAACGTGTTTGATAAAAATTATTTTATTTATTTAGTTTATAAAACTGTTGAGATCACTTTTTTAGTTGTTACTGAAAATAAATTAAATAATATTCCAAGAAATTGCGACTTTCCGAGAAATGACTTGCTTTATTCCGATTTTCTTGTTGCTTGTATTGCTCATGTGTACTACAGTTTTATACACATCCCGAGAAATTTTTTACTTTCTTCATTTGTAAGTGAATTTCTTAGCCCTGCTCATCGTACTAACTGCGACTGCAATGTTCCGAACAATAAGTAGCTCAGCATTGCAACTATTGCCCTTGAATGAGGCCCCTCTTATTATAATAAATGACTTAAAGAGTCAGTTCAATGCAGCTATCTCATTGTGAATGGACTTTGCAAAAGCAACTGGAGCTACATCCTTCGACCTTTGGTTTGACACTTTTAATAAAGCTAACATTGGCTATATATAGGCATGATATATGATATATATTATCATGCTAAATTCCCCCTTTCTTTTCTAGTCACACTCCTCAGCAGACTTCTCTTTTCTTATATGCCTCATTCACATTGTCAAATCTTATTTTGAATCAAATCCTATATGACATAAAAGTCTATTTCAAATTAGATCCATTTTGATAGTTCAAAATGGTTAGCTCATATCAATGGCTAATTAAATATCAATGGATCAATTTCTAATATCCTTTCTTTTTCTTAATGATTCCAGTTCTGATCAGATCCTATTTCTCATCTGACCTCTTTTCTTAGTAATCCATTTTGTATCATTCTTCATTACAAATGCATGCCTGACAATTTATCTTTTAAAATAGAATAAGGCAGGTACCAGGTGTGCAGATTCATGAATCATGGGACTGGTCTTTGTCCACTGAAACATTTTTTGTATTTCTTCAATTGCAAAACACATTGAAAACAACAAAACAACAACAATTGAGTGAGCATCTGGCAAAATTATTATTATACAAATACACATCATTATGACATTATAAGAAAACAAACTCCAAATGTAGAGAATTCAGCGATTTTCCTCTTTCGTTTGTTAAATTATTTTTTCGACAGAAACAAGTTGTGACTACTGAGTAATGTCAGAAAACGACAGTAATGGGACAGTAATGGGATTCAGTTCAATGAAAAAAGAAAAAATTGCATTGCACCTAAAAATATTACCCACAAACAGTAAACATGATGCACTTGCAGAAGGCTCCGCCAACAAGACAGTATCATTGCACAGTTCATTGCATTTGACTGCAAGAATAATGGTGTCAATCCTACTGCTTGTTGGCTTGCTTTACTCTGCACTGCTGGTCAGAGGCATTCACTGGGGCAAGTTAAGTTCACGCACTCAACGTCACACAAAAAGCTTAGCTATCACAAGTCTCTAGGTTTGCTGAAGCTGCTTCAAACCTCTCTCTCATGGCTGCATACCCTCAGTTTTAGAGTGGAAGAACCTCTGAATCGTGAAAAAGCAGCGAACACGTTATTTCAACCACAATCTCAAGGCCCATTGATATGCAGCCAACCTGCTATATATTCACCTAATATTTACCTACATTAATTTCACTATTACTTATTAACTTTCATGGCACAACTAAATTGGGATCCGATTGTATCCGATCCTATTCTGGTTTGCCTTGATCCCAATCTAGTTATGCAATGATCTCAATCTAGTTATGAAAGGATCTCAATTTAGTTATGCAATAATCCCATTTTAGTTATGCCAAATGATCCCAATTACGCTAAGCAATGATCTTAGTTCTGTTATGCAATGAACCCAATTAGGCTAAGCAATGATCTCACTTCTGTTATGCCACAAACACAATTTAGCTAAGCAATGATCTCACTTCTGTTATGCCACAAACACAATTTAGCTATTGGGTTGGGAACCCAATTGGCTATTGGGAACCCAATTCGATCCTATTCTGGTTTGCCTTGATCCCAACTCGTAGCAGAAAATTTTCATTACCTTACGGACGCCCCTCTTACTAATCATAATTCTGGTAAACTATGAATCCAATTTTCCATTCTTCAATGATCCCATTCGTATCATGCCATGAGCCCAATTTCATTATGCGATAATTCCAATTCTGGTTTGCTATGATCCCAATTTAGTATGCAAGGATCCCAACTTAGTTATGCCAAATGATCCCAATTACGCTAAGCAATGATCTTAGTTCTGTTATGCAATGAACCCAATTAGGCTAAGCAATGATCTCACTTCTGTTATGCCACAAACACAATTTAGCTAAGCAATGATCTCACTTCTGTTATGCCACAAACACAATTTAGCTAAGCAATGATTTAGGATTGATATATAAGATTCTGTGAATTTAGGATTGGGATCTAAGAGATTCTATGAATTTAGGATTGGGATCTAAGAGATTCTATGAATTTAAGATTGGGATTTAAGAGATTCTATGAATTTAGGATTGGAATCTAATAGATTCTGTGAATTTAGCATTGGGATCTAAGAGATTCTGTGAATTTAGGATTGGGATCTAAGAGATTCTAAGAATTTAGCATTGGGATCTAAGAGATTCTATGAATTTAGGATTGGGATCTAAGAGATTCTGTGAATTTAGGATTGGGATCTAAGAGATTCTGTGAATTTAGGATTGGGATCTAAGAGATTCTGTGAACCCAATGAACAAGCAATGAACCCAATTTAGCTAAGCAATGCTCTCAGTTCTAATAATAATAATAATTGATTACACCTGCCCAATGGGCAGATGTGCAACCGACAGCTCAGCCGCAGCTATTGCGCGGCGCATCTGAAGGCTGCGTACAGCTGTTCAGTCCAAGGACTGGGGGGTCGCCACACACACCCTCAATTACCCCAGCTAATGCTGGTACCCATTTTACAGCTGGGTAAACTGAAGCAACGCAGAGTTAAGTGTCTTGCTCAAGGACACAAATTGTTGCAGAGGGATCGGGAATCGAACCCCCGACCTTCAAGTCGTGAGTCCGACGCCCTAACCACTAGGCTACAACCCCCTTGAATCTCAGTTCTGTAATGCCATAAACCCAATTTAACTAAGCAATGATCTCAGTTCTGTTATGCAATGAACCCAATTTCGCTAAGCAATGATCTCAGTTCTGTTATGCAATGAACACAATTTAGCTAATCATTTTGCTTAGCTAATCACTGATCCCAATTCCATTATGATCCCATCTAATTTTAATTTATTAGGTGAATAAAGCAGGATTTACCTGATACGTCTCATCGGGCCGTATTATACATATCAGGTTAAACTACTTGAGATGGCTATCGAACTCAGATGCGCTACTGGCAGACAAAAATGCACTCAAGCATTACTCACGTTAATTGCATCTTTATTAGTCTTTCAAGTCCTACTCGTCCATGAAATCATGTGATGGCCCAGGCTTCTCGGACACATTGGGAGCCTTAGGGGTTGACATAGCGGGGATCTGCTGACTTCTGTTGATATGATCTCGGGAAAATGTCACCTGTGAAATGAAATTTATATATGAATTTAATCAATTTTTTATATTCATATTACTCTTGAATGAATGAATAAACCTAATCTTTAGAGATAAGAGGCCTCATTGAACAAGTTAATAATGAATCTAAGCAGTCAATCACTTATTGCTTCTTTAGTACGTTCTCTGACACCATATTTCTATTTAACCCACACGTAATACTCGTAAAATCAACTTACCTCTTTGTCCCCAAATCGCACTTTAATTCTTCGCACCTCATCGAATTGGTCGAACATTCGCTCTGGGTACTGTAATACCATTTCGTCGTCACGGTTAGCATATTTCTCCCGCTGGGAGCTTTGCGTCACCCGTAGCTCCTCGAAGCACTGTTGGCTAGAAAGCGCATCCTTGTACCACTGGGTAATGTCGGAGACATCAGCAGAGTCTTCTGGCCAATGCTGAATTTCCGCTTTCGAACATCCGAGACTGATTGTCTGGGAATATTCCTGGACTTGAGCACCATGAATCGCTAGAACGTCGCCCACAGACCAGTCATTCACTTGGGCAGTAGAGCTGGCCCAAAATGTGCACGACACGGAGGACCCAGACTGATCAACAAGCGTCACTTTCGCCAGGTTGATGAGTTTTCCGGAACCGGTTTTAACTTCCGTTGGTTTCTGGACAGCAGAAATCGTGCCATAGACGTTAACATTCCTGAGATATGTGAGGCAAAGGGTGAACTTACAAGAATGCATTAACTCATTCACTAAGCAACTTCACTGACTGATTTAAATAAGTTTCCCTAGAAATAATTGGCTAACCTAACATTTAGTGGGAATATATATTCCAAATCCTTTCCATTTTATTTTTAACAATTGCAACAAGTTAACTTACATTTTCATTTCACAGTCCGAAATCTCTTTTATCTTCTTATAGCTTGGTGCACGTCGAGTGACGGTCTCGAGGGTCCTCACAATGGTTCCACGTTGGTCAATTGAAACTGTTAGCTCGTGCTCATTGTCCGTAGTGCTGTATTTGGGATCCGCCTTCTTCACCCAGCCGCCGGATATGCGGACGGCGACGCCCTCACGACACACCTCCAGGAAAGGCTTAAGATCCTTTCCGAACACGCTTACACGTATATCGCCGGTGTCGTCACAGAGGATAAAGGAAAACACTTGGCCTGGTCCTCTTTTGCCTTCAAAGTCCGTGATTTTGGACAGCCTCATTACGAGGCCAACGATTGCAGCGTGCATCAGGCCCGGAAGCAGAGCAGAGATACACGCTTTGCTTTTCTTGGCTCCTTCGGTTGACTCCATATTGCTCGATTGATAGTTGCCAAAAATATGGATTATAAAAATTTCACTGATAAGGTCTTTACGGTTTGTGGTTTGATAGTTTTAGCATCAAGGCCAATTGTGCCAGTTTATATTGCAGCATTTCGTTTCGGACAACCCTAACTGTGATGACTCATGCCAATAGAGGGTGCCATGTAAAGATCAATTTAGATCTGGCTAACCAATCAGAGAGAGTTTTGTTCTAATCCACCCACTGGGCTACTTGTTGTGGATTGGCTGGTGATTGCCTTAGCTTTTACGTTCTTTCTTTATGTACACTGTGTGGGGTGTCAGAGTCGAGTGTGGTGCGACTTGTTATGCAATCTGTTTTCGACACACTTCAATAATAGGACACAAAAAAGATCTTAAATGTACACTGTAATTGGGAAGCCAGTGCGGCGTGTGGCTAACGTGGCTAAAAATAGAGGGTTTCAAGTCAGCCAATAGCAGTAAACTTTGTATTCAACTAAAGTGATTTCATTAAACTGCCAGTGCAAGCCCCAACCTAGTGCGACTTTTCAGTAATCACAAACAGCTAAAGCCTCATGACGCTCACCAATGAAGCCTCACACGATTTTAACTGGGGTTGGGGGTGGCCCTAAGCTGGTATTCATTTTTGCCTAAGCTGAAACGGGCTTTAAAAAAATGAAATGAGTTTCATTTCGTTAGCAAGGTTTTCAAACCAATCTCGCTAATCCTTGCTTGACATGAGTGAGCGTATATAAACCAGAGTGAGCGTACGACACGCTCGTATAATTTCCACTGTATAGTTCCACTGTTTAACTCCACTGTTCCACAAATGAAGTTTACCCAGAACTTCTTTTCCGGCGGCGGCAGGCGGCGAGGAGGCCGCGGTGGTGGACACCCTAGAAAACCTAGTAAGTCTCATTTCTAAGTCTCATTACTGTAATTAAGTCTTTCGAAACCACCTGTTGAGTAAAATTGCACTTTCCAAACTTAACAGTGGCCTGTTATCTCTGCGGTGGAGGTCACCCTGTGGCCCGGTGTCCGGACCTGGCCGACATGCGGCTGCAGCAGCAGCAACAGCAGCAGCAGCAGCAGCAACAGCAGCAGCAGCAGCAACAGCAACAGCAGCAGCAGCAGCAGCAACAGCAGCAGCAGCAGCAACAGCCGCAGCAGCAGCAGCAGCGGAATAATTAAATTCAATTTGTTTGTGGAATTAACTTGATATGATTTCTTGATTTTTTTATTTATGTGTTTGAGAATTTAAAGAATTCTAAATAAATAAAATAAATAATTCTGTTTACTGGATAAATAAGTGTTTCGTGTTGCTTTTTCTTACTCCTAAATGAAAATAAGAAACTTAACTGACACAGCTCATTGCTATGATCAATTTAGAACCTAAAATGAAGTTTTGGAGCTTAATTGAAAGTTTTTAACTAAACAAACATCCATATGAAAGTATGCAAAATAACATATTATAAATAAGGGAATTCAATGACAACTGATGAGTTTAATAATTGCTTTGTGAATACTTACTTACAAAGACAGTAGAGATGATGAATTCGCAGATTGCTCCGCCAACAAGACAGTATCATTGCACAGTTCATTGCATTTGACTGCAAGAATAATGGTGTCAATCCTACTGCTTGTTGGCTTGCTTTACTCTGCACTGCTGGTCAGAGGCATTCACTGGGGCAAGTTAAGTTCACGCACTCAACGTCACACAAAAAGCTTAGCTATCACAAGTCTCTAGGTTTGCTGAAGCTGCTTCAAACCTCTCTCTCATGGCTGCATACCCTCAGTTTTAGAGTGGAAGAACCTCTGAATCGTGAAAAAGCAGCGAACACGTTATTTCAACCACAATCTCAAGGCCCATTGATATGCAGCCAACCTGCTATATATTCACCTAATATTTACCTACATTAATTTCACTATTACTTATTAACTTTCATGGCACAACTAAATTGGGATCCGATTGTATCCGATCCTATTCTGGTTTGCCTTGATCCCAATTTAGTATGCAAGGATCCCAACTTAGTTATGCCAAATGATCCCAATTACGCTAAGCAATGATCTTAGTTCTGTTATGCAATGAACCCAATTAGGCTAAGCAATGATCTAGGATTGATATATAAGATTCTGTGAATTTAGGATTGGGATCTAAGAGATTCTATGAATTTAGGATTGGGATCTAAGAGATTCTATGAATTTAGGATTGGGATTTAAGAGATTCTATGAATTTAGGATTGGAATCTAATAGATTCTGTGAATTTAGCATTGGGATCTAAGAGATTCTGTGAATTTAGGATTGGGATCTAAGAGATTCTATGAATTTAGGATTGGGATCTAAGAGATTCTAAGAATTTAGGATTGGGATATAAGAGATTCTATGAATTTAGGATTGGGATCTAAGAGATTCTCTGAATTTAGCATTGGGATCTAAGAGATTCTGTGAATTTAGGATTGGGATCTAAGAGATTCTAAGAATTTAGCATTGGGATCTAAGAGATTCTATGAATTTAGGATTGGGATCTAAGAGATCCCATGAATTTAGGATTGGGATCTAAGAGACTCTGTGAATTTAGGATTGGGATCTAAGAGATTCTATGAATTTAGGATTGGGATCTAAGAGATTCAATGAGATTAGGATTGGGATCTAAGAGATTCAATGAATTTAGGATTGGGATCTAAGAGATTCTATGAATTTAGGATTGGGATCTAAGAGATTCAATGAGATTAGGATTGGGATCTAAGAGATTCAATGAATTTAGGATTGGGATATAAGAGATTCTGTGAATTTAGGATTGGGATCTAAGAGATTCTGTGAATTTAGGATTGGGATCTAAGAGATTCTGTGAATTTAGGATTGTGATCTAAGAGATTCAATGAATTTAGGATTGGGATCTAAGAGATTCTATGAGATTAGGATTGGGATCTAAGAGATTCTATGAGATTAGGATTGGGATCTAAGAGATTCTATGAATTTAGGATTGGGATATAAGAGATTCTATGAATTTAGGATTGGGATCTAAGAGATTCTGTGAATTTAGGATTGGGATCTAAGAGATTCTATGAATTTAGGATTGGGATCTAAGAGATTCTGTGAATTTAGGATTGGGATCTAAGAGATTCTGTGAATTTAGGATTGGGATATAAGAGATTCTATGAATTTAGGATTGGGATCTAAGAGATTCTAAGGTTTGAAAGATGAAAGTTTGTGAATTTGGATGTCTGAAGAATCAGATAAGGTGCCCTTGAGCCAAACTATTACAGGCTATTTATCATCCAGTGGGCTGAATTGGAGCTTATCTTAAGACGCAGGGTAGAAACTGAAAAATCGATAAAGAAGAAAGGGGTCTAAATCACAGATACTATAAACACTAGATAGGCCACTCAGGCTAATTTTCTGGGCAAGTTTTTTATTCTACTTTCTGCTTAGTAGCAATGAAAGGAAGCAACAGTATTATTTGCTAAATTAGACAAATCGAGTGACTGTTTTTAAGACATCGTTTTGCTAACGCCATAAACAACTAACTTGTTTTGTGCAGTAATGGTGTACATTAAGACGCGACAGACAGTGTGCAATGCCGCTATCTTTCAAAGTGGAGGAAGGGGGTAGTCTGGAATAGGGTTAATATCAGTTTCGTATAAGGCAGGGTGAGTGGATCGATAATTTAGGCCTACTGGTGGTGGGATAGAAAATAAAGGACTGCACATAGCTAGCCTGGGTTAGGGGTGGGGTGGGGGTTGAGAGGTTGTGGGTTAGAAAATTTGGGGGTGGCGAATCGTGCTTAAATACAAGCTTATATAGATGAACAGGACAAGAGTCAGAGTTAAAGAAAGTTCGAGTGCATACTAGCTTTTCTATCTAATCTTGTACTCGAGAAATGTTTTGATTCGAACCACTGCTGTGCTCCCACTTGCACGAGCTTTGTACTAGTGCTATTAACATCCGAGAAAGAAAAATCCGTTGCGAATGCATAAATTACCAAAAGATGACACTGGCGAAGCGCTGGCAGCAGCTACTACAGGAGCGTGGATATTGATCTTTATAAACAATTAAATCACGGGGCCTCCGTGTGTTCAGCTTGCACTTTATGGACGAGGCCTACTGCTGCCTTACAAAGTGCCACGGATGTGCAAGACATCTGTTTTCGCTGGGACGCAATCCCACACCAAGAGTTGATGCTGCCTCGGCTCGTTCAAATAGACCAGCTACCCTCTGTGCAAAGGACTGATAAACGATGAAGAGGCAGACGACATGTACCCTCCAGTGCTGGGGCCAATTAGCAATCTATCTGCAGCCGAGCCTGCGACTTGCCTGCTGCCAGTGCTGTGGCAGAGCAACCTTCGGCTACCAGATTCTGCGCCGAGAACAGCTGTTGCGGCTGAAAGCTCTCACCTCTGCAGCCGATTCGCGGGTTCCAAGCGCTAGAGGCAAAGATCAAGCGGCTGCAGCAACGATCCCGAAAGTGACAGGCGAATCAAGCGGCTGCAGCGGCAATCCCGAAAGTGACAGGCGAATCAAGCGGCTGCAGCGGCAATCCCGAAAGCGACAGGCAAATCAAGCGGCTGCAGCGGCAATCCCGAAAACGACAGGCAAATCAAGCGGCTGCAGCGGCAATCCCGAAAGCGACAGGCAAATCAAGCGGCTGCAGCGGCAATCCCGAAAGCGACAGGCAAATCAAGCGGCTGCAGCGGCAACTCTCGATGGTCAAGGCAAGTGCAGCGCAGTCGTGCATCCATGGACTGTGGAGGCGTGGCTAGCGCAGCTTCCAGCGGTCGACTGGGCGGCAGGGCGCTCGCAGTCAGGGGTGCTCTGGTCAAAGGATGTCATCTCATCAGCAGCTCATTGCAGCTGCACCACAAAAGTCCTGCTGCTTATCGGCTGCCTGTTACGAAACCACTGAGGATTGGCTCCATCGGATACATCCCTGGACCTTGAAGTGGCGCATTCGCCAGTTTTTTTCATCTGTTGGGCCGTTCTGAATGCTGCCTCTGAACAAGGGCGACTGGCGACCCTGTTCTTCGACAGCACGCTGCGAGTTTCACAAACAGATGAGCTGATTAAGATGAGAAATCTTTCTATTTTGCTTCACGAATATGGATTATGGAGTATATGATATAGCTCGTATTTGCTAAATATACAATAGTAGACTGCAATAATATAGCCTTCTATGCAATCTAAAGCATTCACAATGTTGCTTTGAATTGTGGAAAGTATAATTATAAGTTTCTTTTTGCAAAAAATCAATACAATTGCTGCATTGCATTCATCTGTTTTTTTATTTTAAAAAAATATAAATAACGCTAAAATGTTTTTACTACTACTAAGCAGAAAGTAGAGTAAACTGTCGTGTTGTGAAAATTAGCTGGAGTGGCCTATCTAGTGTTTATAGTATCTGTGGTCTAAATCTAAAAAACCTATGATTTGGGGTGTGGGCTCTCCAGGCCCGTGTGTCCAAATTCCGGGGCAGAGGGCTCACAATGTACACTGGTCTGCGCCAGCCAGTGAAAAAAACTGTGAATGTAATCTATTTATGACTGTCTCGCCAGTGGGGTTGATACAGCTATGTACTTTTGACATAGTGAAATTCTTATCAGAGTTACCAGTATCACTGATATCAGTGATATCATCAATATCAGTGATAATCAGTATCACTTTTAACAAAACTGGTTTTGCAATGATTCAAACTCTGGTTTAGCCATGATTCAAACTCTGGTTTAGCCATGAGTCAGACTCTCGTTTAGCCATGATTCAAACTCTGGTTTAGTCATGATTCAAACGATGGTTTAGCCACGATTCAAACTCTGGTTTTGCCATGATTCAAACTTTGGTTTTGCCATGATTCAAACTTTGGTTTAGCCATGATTCAAACTCTGGTTTAGCCACGATTCAAACTCTGGTTTTGCCATGATTCAAACTTTGGTTTTGCCATGATTCAAACTTTGGTTTAGCCATGATTCAAACTCTGGTTTAGCCATGATTCAAACGATGGTTTAGCCATGACTTAAACTCTGGTTTAGCCATGATTCAAACTCTGGTTTAGCCATGATTCAAACGATGGTTTAGCCATGATTCAAACTCTGGTTTTGCCATGATTCAAACTTTGGTTTAGCCATGATTCAAACTCTGGTTTAGCCATGATTCAAACGATGGTTTAGCCATGATTCAAACTCTGGTTTTGCCATGATTCAAACTTTGGTTTAGCCATGATTCAAACTCTGGTTTTGCCATGATTCAAACTTTGGTTTAGTCATGATTCAAACGATGGTTTAGCCACGATTCAAACTCTGGTTTAGTCATGATTCAAACGATGGTTTAGCCATGACTTAAACTCTGGTTTAGCCATGATTCAAACGATGGTTTAGCCATGATTCAAACTCTGGTTTTGCCATGATTCAAACTTTGGTTTAGCCATGATTCAAACTCTGGTTTTGCCATGATTCAAACTTTGGTTTAGTCATGATTCAAACGATGGTTTAGCCATGACTTAAACTCTGGTTTAGCCATGATTCAAACAATGGTTTAGCCATGATTCAAACACTGGTTTTAGCCATGATTCAGACTCTGGTTTAGCCATGATTCAGACTCTGGTTTAGCCATGATTCAAACACTGGTTTTAGCCATGATTCAAACGATGGTTTAGCCATGATTCAAACTCTGGTTTTGCCATGATTCAAACTTTGGTTTAGCCATGATTCAAACTCTGGTTTTGCCATGATTCAAACTTTGGTTTAGTCATGATTCAAACGATGGTTTAGCCACGATTCAAACTCTGGTTTAGTCATGATTCAAACAATGGTTTAGCCATGATTCAAACTCTGGTTTTGCCATGATTCAAACTTTGGTTTAGTCATGATTCAAACGATGGTTTAGCCATGACTTAAACTCTGGTTTAGCCATGATTCAAACAATGGTTTAGCCATGATTCAAACACTGGTTTTAGCCATGATTCAGACTCTGGTTTAGCCATGATTCAGACTCTGGTTTAGCCATGATTCAAACACTGGTTTTAGCCATGATTCAGACTCTGGTTTAGCCATGATTTAAACTCTGGTTTAGTCTGATTCAAGCTCTATTTTTGCAATGATTCAAAGTCAGATAATATTTTATTTACGAAGTGAATGAAAAAAATAAATTTAAATAATCTTCAATCACTACTGGCTGAAATTTGACGCAGTGCAGAATCGAACCCTAGCCGAGCCTATAACCAATTCCTAGTGCCTACACATCGGCTATTCCATCATCTACAGTAGCAGTCCAGTCTGTTCGCATCTTTCTTGGCTATCTCTTTTCAATTGGAGAACATGAATTGTGGCCCTTATAATTCAATTCTTACAGCAAGTCAATTGGAGTAAAAAATTATGACATAATCAATTTCTCAGTCAGCCAGTATCAGTCTCAATTTAAGTTGGCAATATGGTTACGCAATTTCATTCAAGTTTTGTGTGCATTTGTTCGGCATTGTTTTCAACTTGTTGTGATGCAATCTTTATCACAATCGGAATTCAGTCAGTCAGTTTTTTCTCTAGCATTCTTACAATGCATTTCAGGTCGAAAGAGCTGCTTGACCTTTGCAAAAAATCATGTTTTTCGAATATTTAATCCCTTTAACATTGAGCAATTTCTTAGCCAATATGCATGTACCGTCCCGGGAAAATTTCTGATCGAATGGTGCAAGTTTGAAGAAAATCGGTTGAGCCGTTCGGGAGAAAATCAATTACAAGCAAGCAACCAAGCATTTCATTTTTAGTATATTAGACTAGCTAAAGTTTTGCCCCCCTTCGGGGAGCAGAAAAAATTAATATTCGTCTAATATAATATACCTTTTAGCAGGAGTACTTTAAGTGTTTTTCTTAAGCTTAAGCTTAAAATAGGAATTTTTGGAGATCGTTAATAACGCATTTTAGGTAAAACAAAACTATCAACTTTTTACAGTTTTTAGTTTAGAGCCCTGTATATGTCAACGTGTTTGATAAAAATTATTTTTATCATTTTTGATAAAAAATGGCCTTCGGGTGGCCAATAAGCAAGGGACGAATCCTTTTAAATGAAAAAAAATTCTTAGGGAGGGGGGCTAGGAATCGAATTCTCATTTTAATTCCAGGCTTATGTACCAATAAAACATGTTTGTGCAGAATTTTATAACAGACATTGAAATTCAACCATACTTGCCTTCTTTCAGAGCTACTTCTACCAGTATGCTTCAGTACGCTACCAGTACCCTTGTAAGCCTTGACATGTCAGCAATCCCCCCCACAAGCCTTAACATATCAACTCCCCCTTGACATCTCAGCAATGCTCCCACAAGCCTTGAAATCTTAAAAAATCTGTCTATTTTCTAACCCTAACCCTAACCCTAACCCTAACCCTAAAGCATTGAAATTTCAGTAATTCTCTCTAAGAGTCTATAGCACTACTACAGCATTATAGCGATTCCCTGCAAGCCTCGACATCGTAGGGATTCCCAAATGAATCTCTTAACTTCGACATGAAGCTTCTTTTATTTTTTACATTACGCTTTTTTTATCAGCGATCCCTCCCCTGAGGAGGCATCAAATAATGTAATAAAAAGTTTTCAATAAACTACATGTAGCTTCTGGCTTTAGCCTTGAAATCTCATTTATACCCCAGTGAGCCTTGGCATCTCAGCTATTCCCCCCCCGTAAGCCTTGACATGTCAGCGATGGCCCCCATAAACCTTGAAATCTAAAAAATCCCCTGTTAACCTTGAAACGCGCTAAAATCTAACCCTCAACCCAAACCTGACGTAAACCTAACTTTCACCCAACCTAAAGCCTTGAAATCACAGCAATTCTTCTTCCCTAAGCCTTGGCATTTAAGTGATTCCTTCTTTAAGAATCACAGCACTATAACGATTCCCTCCAAGCTTTGACATCGTAGCAATTCCCAAATGAATCTTTTAACTTTGACATGACTTTTATTTTATGTATACATAGTGCTCCTTTTATTTTTACATGACTCTTCTTCTATCAGCGCCCTCCCCCCACCGTGGCAAGCCAACAAAGAATGCAATAAAAAACTTAAGTAAAGTACATGTACTTTGAAGTAGCTTCTGACTTTTGCTTTAACATCTCAGAAACCCCCCTGTAATCTCAGTTATTCTCTGTGAGCCTTGACGTCTCAGTAATTCTCCCCAGCACAGCACTGTACTATAGCTTCATTTAATTTTTATATGACATTTCTTTCATGTCTGACATGACGCTTCTTTTGATTTTTACGTTACGCTTCTTTTATTCTTCCATGATGCTTCTTAATTTTTTAAATGACACACTTTCATTAGTTTTTATATGAGGCTTCTATAATTTTTTCATGACGCTTCTATGCTTGTTTACATGACGCTTGTATGATTTTTACATGACGCTTCTATGATTGTTTACATGACGCTTGTATGATTGTTTACATGACGCTTCTATGATTTTTTACATGACGCTTTTATGATTTTTACATGACGCTTCTATGATTTTTTACATGACGCTTCTATGATTTTTACATGACGCTTCTATGATTTTTACATGACGCTTCTATGATTTTTACATGACGCTTCTATGATTTTTTACATGACGCTTCTATGATTGTTTACATGACGCTTCTATGATTGTATACATGACGCTTCTATGATTGTTTACATGACGCTTTTATGATTGTTTACATGACGCTTCTATGATTTTTACATGACGCTTCTATGATTTTTACATGACGCTTCTATGATTGTTTACATGACGCTTCTATGATTGTTTACATGACGCTTCTATGATTTTAACATGACGCTTCTATGATTTTTTTACATGACGCTTCTATGATTGTTTACATGACGCTTGTATGATTGTTTACATGACGCTTGTATGATTTTAACATGACGCTTCTATGATTGTTTACATTACGCTTCTATAATTTTTTCATGACGCTTCTATGCTTGTTTACATGACGCTTGTATGATTTTTACATGACGCTTCTATGATTGTTTACATGACGCTTGTATGATTGTTTACATGACGCTTCTATGATTTTTTACATGACGCTTTTTATGATTTTAACATGACGCTTCTATGATTGTTTACATTACGCTTCTATGATTTTTACATGACGCTTCTATGATTTTTACATGACGCTTCTATGATTGTTTACATGACGCTTCTATGATTGTTTACATGACGCTTGTATGATTGTTTACATGACGCTTCCATAATTTTTTTTGTCTTGGCGTTAAAAGGCTTTAATTAAAAAAACTCTACTCTCTAAAAATTCGAACCATCGTCCCTGCATTTAGCAGTTTAGTCTGTTTACCTCTAGGCTAGCTCTCATGAATTTTAGTCATTACCCCTAAATAGAAAATATTCCCAAGACAGCAAGCATCCCCCCAGTAGCAAGCATCCCCTAATACTCCTAGCAAGCATCCACCCAGATAGCAAGCATCTGCAGATAGCAAGCATCTTGCAGATAGCAAGCATCTTGCAGATAGCAAGCATACCCCAAATAATGTAGAAGCATCCTTCCAGATAGCAAGCATCCTGCACATAGCAAGAATCCCTAAATAGCAAGCATCCCTGGATAGAAATAATCCTATACATGTAGCCAAGCTTATCAAGCGCAGTAATCCTTGGCTATCGAGTGCAGTAATCCTTGGTTTATTAATAGCAATAATCCTTGGCTTATCGAGTGCAGTAATCCTTGGTTTATTAATAGCAATAATCCTTGGCTTATCGAGTGCAGTAATTCATGGTTTATTAATAGCAATAATCCTTGGCTTATCGAGTGCAGTAATCCTTGGTTTATTAATAGCAATAATCCATGCCTTATCGAGTGCAGTAATCCTTGGTTTATTAATAGCAATAATCCTTGGCTTATCGAGTGCAGTAATCCTTGGTTTATTAATAGCAATAATCCATGGCTTATCGAGTGCAGTAATCCTTGGTTTGCCAAGAGCAATAGTCCTTGGCTTATCGAGTGCAGTAATCCTTGGTTTGCCAAGAGCAATA
Organism: Macrostomum lignano; assembly: GCA_002269645.1. Classification (NCBI taxonomy): domain Eukaryota; kingdom Metazoa; phylum Platyhelminthes; family Macrostomidae; genus Macrostomum; species Macrostomum lignano. Next base: position 46,595 of record NIVC01003064.1, on the reverse strand, counting down.
GTCCTTGGTTTATTGAGTGCAGTAATCCTTGGTTTATTAATAGCAATAGTCCTTGGTTTATTGAGTGCAGTAATCCTTGGTTTATTAATAGCAATAATCCTTGGCTTATCGAGTGCAGTAATCCTTGGTTTGCCAAGTGCATAATCCTTGGTTTATCGAGTGCAGTAATCCTTGGTTTATTAATAGCAATAATCCTTGGCTTATCGAGTGCAGTAATCCTTGGTTTATTAATAGCAATAATCCATGGCTTATCGAGTGCAGTAATCCTTGGTTTGCCAAGAGCAATAGTCCTTGGCTTATCGAGTGCAGTAATCCTTGGTTTGCCAAGAGCAATAGTCCTTGGTTTATTGAGTGCAGTAATCCTTGGTTTATTAATAGCAATAGTCCTTGGTTTATTGAGTGCAGTAATCCTTGGTTTATTAATAGCAATAATCCTTGGCTTATCGAGTGCAGTAATCCTTGGTTTGCCAAGAGCAATAGTCCTTGGTTTGCCAAGTGCATAATCCTTGGTTTATTAATAGCAATAATCCTTGGCTTATCGAGTGCAGTAATCCTTGGTTTATTAATAGCAATAATCCTTGGTTTATCGAGTGCATTAATCCTTGGTTTATTAATAGCAATAATCCTTGGCTATCGAGTGCAGTAATCCTTGGTTTATTAATAGCAATAATCCTTGGCTTATCGAGTGCAGTAATCCTTGGTTTATTAATAGCAATAATCCTTGGCTTATCGAGTGCAGTAATCATGGTTTATTAATAGCAATAATCCTTGGCTTATCGAGTGCAGTAATCCTTGGTTTATTAATAGCAATAATCCATGCCTTATCGAGTGCAGTAATCCTTGGTTTATTAATAGCAATAATCCTTGGCTTATCGAGTGCAGTAATCCTTGGTTTATTAATAGCAATAATCCATGGCTTATCGAGTGCAGTAATCCTTGGTTTGCCAAGAGCAATAGTCCTTGGCTTATCGAGTGCAGTAATCCTTGGTTTGCCAAGAGCAATAGTCCTTGGTTTATTGAGTGCAGTAATCCTTGGTTTATTAATAGCAATAGTCCTTGGTTTATTGAGTGCAGTAATCCTTGGTTTATTAATAGCAATAATCCTTGGCTTATCGAGTGCAGTAATCCTTGGTTTGCCAAGTGCATAATCCTTGGTTTATCGAGTGCAGTAATCCTTGGTTTATTAATAGCAATAATCCTTGGCTTATCGAGTGCAGTAATCCTTGGTTTATTAATAGCAATAATCCATGGCTTATCGAGTGCAGTAATCCTTGGTTTGCCAAGAGCAATAGTCCTTGGCTTATCGAGTGCAGTAATCCTTGGTTTGCCAAGAGCAATAGTCCTTGGTTTATTGAGTGCAGTAATCCTTGGTTTATTAATAGCAATAGTCCTTGGTTTATTGAGTGCAGTAATCCTTGGTTTATTAATAGCAATAATCCTTGGCTTATCGAGTGCAGTAATCCTTGGTTTGCCAAGTGCATAATCCTTGGTTTATTAATAGCAATAATCCTTGGCTTATCGAGTGCAGTAATCCTTGGTTTATTAATAGCAATAATCCTTGGTTTATCGAGTGCATTAATCCTTGGTTTATTAATAGCAATAATCCTTGGCTTATCGAGTGCAGTAATCCTTGGTTTATTAATAGCAATAATCCTTGGCTTATCGAGTGCAGTAATCCTTGGTTTGCCAAGTGCATAATCCTTGGTTTATCGAGTGCAGTAATCCTTGGTTTATTAATAGCAATAATCCTTGGCTTATCGAGTGCAGTAATCCTTGGTTTATTAATAGCAATAATCCATGGCTTATCGAGTGCAGTAATCCTTGGTTTGCCAAGAGCAATAGTCCTTGGCTTATCGAGTGCAGTAATCCTTGGTTTGCCAAGAGCAATAGTCCTTGGTTTATTGAGTGCAGTAATCCTTGGTTTATTAATAGCAATAGTCCTTGGTTTATTGAGTGCAGTAATCCTTGGTTTATTAATAGCAATAATCCTTGGCTTATCGAGTGCAGTAATCCTTGGTTTGCCAAGTGCATAATCCTTGGTTTATTAATAGCAATAATCCTTGGCTTATCGAGTGCAGTAATCCTTGGTTTATTAATAGCAATAATCCTTGGTTTATCGAGTGCATTAATCCTTGGTTTATTAATAGCAATAATCCTTGGCTTATCGAGTGCAGTAATCCTTGGTTTATTAATAGCAATAATCCTTGGCTTATCGAGTGCAGTAATCCTTGGTTTGCCAAGAGCAATAGTCCTTGGTTTATTGAGTGCAGTAATGCTTGGTTTATTAATAGCAATAATCCTTGGCTTATCGAGTGCAGTAATCCTTGGTTTATTAATAGCAATAATCCTTGGCTTATCGAGTGCAGTAATCCTTAGTTTGCCAAGTGCATAATCCTTGGTTTATCGAGTGCAGTAATCCTTGGTTTATTAATAGCAATAATCCTTGGCTTATCGAGTGCAGTAATCCTTGGTTTATTAATAGCAATAATCCATGGCTTATCGAGTGCAGTAATCCTTGGTTTGCCAAGAGCAATAGTCCTTGGCTTATCGAGTGCAGTAATCCTTGGTTTGCCAAGAGCAATAGTCCTTGGTTTATTGAGTGCAGTAATCCTTGGTTTATTAATAGCAATAGTCCTTGGTTTATTGAGTGCAGTAATCCTTGGTTTATTAATAGCAATAATCCTTGGCTTATCGAGTGCAGTAATCCTTGGTTTGTCAAGTGCATAATCCTTGGTTTATTAATAGCAATAATCCTTGGCTTATCGAGTGCAGTAATCCTTGGTTTATTAATAGCAATAATCCTTGGTTTATCGAGTGCATTAATCCTTGGTTTATTAATAGCAATAATCCTTGGCTTATCGAGTGCAGTAATCCTTGGTTTATTAATAGCAATAATCCTTGGCTTATCGAGTGCAGTAATCCTTGGTTTGCCAAGAGCAATAGTCCTTGGTTTGCCAAGTGCATAATCCTTGGTTTATTAATAGCAATAATCCTTGGCTTATCGAGTGCAGTAATCCTTGGTTTATTAATAGCAATAATCCTTGGTTTATCGAGTGCATTAATCCTTGGTTTATTAATAGCAATAATCCTTGGCTTATCGAGTGCAGTAATCCTTGGTTTATTAATAGCAATAATCCTTGGCTTATCGAGTGCAGTAATCCTTGGTTTGCCAAGTGCATAATCCTTGGTTTATCGAGTGCAGTAATCCTTGGTTTATTAATAGCAATAATCCTTGGCTTATCGAGTGCAGTAATCCTTGGTTTATTAATAGCAATAATCCATGGCTTATCGAGTGCAGTAATCCTTGGTTTGCCAAGAGCAATAGTCCTTGGCTTATCGAGTGCAGTAATCCTTGGTTTGCCAAGAGCAATAGTCCTTGGTTTATTGAGTGCAGTAATCCTTGGTTTATTAATAGCAATAGTCCTTGGTTTATTGAGTGCAGTAATCCTTGGTTTATTAATAGCAATAATCCTTGGCTTATCGAGTGCAGTAATCCTTGGTTTGCCAAGTGCATAATCCTTGGTTTATTAATAGCAATAATCCTTGGCTTATCGAGTGCAGTAATCCTTGGTTTATTAATAGCAATAATCCTTGGTTTATCGAGTGCATTAATCCTTGGTTTATTAATAGCAATAATCCTTGGCTTATCGAGTGCAGTAATCCTTGGTTTATTAATAGCAATAATCCTTGGCTTATCGAGTGCAGTAATCCTTGGTTTGCCAAGAGCAATAGTCCTTGGTTTTTGAGTGCAGTAATCCTTGGTTTATTAATAGCAATAGTCCTTGGTTTATTGAGTGCAGTAATGCTTGGTTTATTAATAGCAATAATCCTTGGCTTATCGATTGCAGTAATCCTTGGTTTGCCAAGTGCATAATCCTTGGTTTATTAATAGCAATAATCCTTGGTTTATCGAGTGCAGTAATCCTTAGTTTATTAATAGCAATAATCCTTGGCTTATCGAGTGCAGTAATCCTTGGTTTATTAATAGCAATAATCCATGGCTTATCGAGTGCAGTAATCCTTGGTTTGCCAAGAGCAATAGTCCTTGGCTTATCGAGTGCAGTAATCCTTGGTTTGCCAAGAGCAATAGTCCTTGGTTTATTGAGTGCAGTAATCCTTGGTTTATTAATAGCAATAGTCCTTGGCTTATCGAGTGCAGTAATCCTTGGTTTATTAATAGCAATAATCCTTGGTTTATCGACTGCAGTAATCCTTGGTTTATTAATAGCAATAATCCTTGGCTTATCGAGTGCAGTAATCCTTGGTTTATTAATAGCAATAATCCATGGCTTATGAGTGCAGTAATCCTTGGTTTATTAATAGCAATAATCCTTGGCTTATCGAGTGCAGTAATTCATGGTTTATTAATAGCAATAATCCTTGGCTTATCGAGTGCAGTAATCCTTGGTTTATTAATAGCAATAATCCATGGCTTATCGAGTGCAGTAATCCTTGGTTTGCCAAGAGCAATAATCCTTGGCTTATCGAGTGCAGTATTCCTTGGTTTGCCAAGAGCAATAATCCTTAGCTTATCGAGTGCAGTAATCTAAGTGTTTTTATTTAGTCCTTTAATAAAAGCTTTTAATAAAAAATTTTACACTACTACTTTTAAACTACTTAGATTCGAACCCAGGTCGCTGCATTAGCAGTCTGGTCTGCTCAGCTCTAGGCTAGCTCTCATCGAAGTTATCAGTGAATTTGTACCACTTATATAATTAATTCAACACTCACACCAAGTCAGGTAGAGTAAAAAGTCACGCGAAGCAGTTATGACATAATCAATTTCTTAGGCAAGTCAGTACCAGTGTCTATGAAAGTTAACAATATGGTTACGTAATATAAATTCAGTACTGCACTATACTTTCACCCTCAAAGCTGTGACGCAATTCAATTGAGTGTCAAATTCAGCCAGTACACAGACGATAAATAAAGTGTATTGTGATGCAATCTATTTCAGAATCAGAATTCAACCAGTCAGATTTTTCTCTAGCATTCTTACAATGCATTTCAGGTCGAAAGAGCTGCTTGACCTTTGCAAAAAATCATGTTTTTCGAATATTTAATCCCTTTAACATTGAGCAATTTCTTAGCCAATATGCATGTACCGTCCCGGGAAAATTTCTGATCGAATGGTGCAAGTTTGAAGAAAATCGGTTGAGCCGTTCGGGAGAAAATCAATTACAAGCAAGCAACCAAGCATTTCATTTTTAGTATATTAGACTAGCAATCTACGCCCCCCATTGGGGAGCCAAAGAAATGCAATACACGTTTTTTTAATAAGCTACATGTATCCTTGAAATCTTGAAAAATCTTCTGTCAAACCTTGTAAGCCTTGACATGTCAGTTATCCCCCCCCACAAGCTTTAACATATCAACTTCCCCCCTTGACATCTCAGCAATGCCCCCAATAAGCCTTGGAAATCTAAAAATATCTGTCAACCTTCTAACCCTAGCCTAACCCTAACCCTAACCCTAACCCTAACCTAACCCTAAAGCATTGAAATTTCAGTAATTCTCTCTAAGAGTCATTATAGCACTACTACAGCATTATAGCGATTCCCTGCAAGCCTCAACATCGTAGGGATTCCCAAATGAATCTCTTAACTTCGACATGAAGCTTCTTTTATTTTTTACATTACGCTTTTTTATCAGCGATCCCTCCCCTAAGGAGGCATCAAATAATGTAATAAAAAGTGACAAAAGCGACAGGCAAATCAAGCGGCTGCAGCGGCAATCCCGAAAGCGACAGGCAAATCAAGCGGCTGCAGCGGCAATCCCGAAAGCGACAGGCAAATCAAGCGGCTGCAGCGGCAATCCCGAAAGCGACAGGCAAATCAAGCGGCTGCAGCGGCAACTCTCGATGGTCAAGGCAAGTGCAGCGCAGTCGTGCATCCATGGACTGTGGAGGCGTGGCTAGCGCAGCTTCCAGCGGTCGACTGGGCGGCAGGGCGCTCGCAGTCAGGGGTGCTCTGGTCAAAGGATGTCATCTCATCAGCAGCTCATTGCAGCTGCACCACAAAAGTCCTGCTGCTTATCGGCTGCCTGTTACGAAACCACTGAGGATTGGCTCCATCGGATACATCCCTGGACCTTGAAGTGGCGCATTCGCCAGTTTTTTTCATCTGTTGGGCCGTTCTGAATGCTGCCTCTGAACAAGGGCGACTGGCGACCCTGTTCTTCGACAGCACGCTGCGAGTTTCACAAACAGATGAGCTGATTAAGATGAGAAATCTTTCTATTTTGCTTCACGAATATGGATTATGGAGTATATGATATAGCTCGTATTTGCTAAATATACAATAGTAGACTGCAATAATATAGCCTTCTATGCAATCTAAAGCATTCACAATGTTGCTTTGAATTGTGGAAAGTATAATTATAAGTTTCTTTTTGCAAAAAATCAATACAATTGCTGCATTGCATTCATCTGTTTTTTTATTTTAAAAAAATATAAATAACGCTAAAATGTTTTTACTACTACTAAGCAGAAAGTAGAGTAAACTGTCGTGTTGTGAAAATTAGCTGGAGTGGCCTATCTAGTGTTTATAGTATCTGTGGTCTAAATCTAAAAAACCTATGATTTGGGGTGTGGGCTCTCCAGGCCCGTGTGTCCAAATTCCGGGGCAGAGGGCTCACAATGTACACTGGTCTGCGCCAGCCAGTGAAAAAAACTGTGAATGTAATCTATTTATGACTGTCTCGCCAGTGGGGTTGATACAGCTATGTACTTTTGACATAGTGAAATTCTTATCAGAGTTACCAGTATCACTGATATCAGTGATATCATCAATATCAGTGATAATCAGTATCACTTTTAACAAAACTGGTTTTGCAATGATTCAAACTCTGGTTTAGCCATGATTCAAACTCTGGTTTAGCCATGAGTCAGACTCTCGTTTAGCCATGATTCAAACTCTGGTTTAGTCATGATTCAAACGATGGTTTAGCCACGATTCAAACTCTGGTTTTGCCATGATTCAAACTTTGGTTTTGCCATGATTCAAACTTTGGTTTAGCCATGATTCAAACTCTGGTTTAGCCACGATTCAAACTCTGGTTTTGCCATGATTCAAACTTTGGTTTTGCCATGATTCAAACTTTGGTTTAGCCATGATTCAAACTCTGGTTTAGCCATGATTCAAACGATGGTTTAGCCATGACTTAAACTCTGGTTTAGCCATGATTCAAACTCTGGTTTAGCCATGATTCAAACGATGGTTTAGCCATGATTCAAACTCTGGTTTTGCCATGATTCAAACTTTGGTTTAGCCATGATTCAAACTCTGGTTTAGCCATGATTCAAACGATGGTTTAGCCATGATTCAAACTCTGGTTTTGCCATGATTCAAACTTTGGTTTAGCCATGATTCAAACTCTGGTTTTGCCATGATTCAAACTTTGGTTTAGTCATGATTCAAACGATGGTTTAGCCACGATTCAAACTCTGGTTTAGTCATGATTCAAACGATGGTTTAGCCATGACTTAAACTCTGGTTTAGCCATGATTCAAACGATGGTTTAGCCATGATTCAAACTCTGGTTTTGCCATGATTCAAACTTTGGTTTAGCCATGATTCAAACTCTGGTTTTGCCATGATTCAAACTTTGGTTTAGTCATGATTCAAACGATGGTTTAGCCACGATTCAAACTCTGGTTTAGTCATGATTCAAACAATGGTTTAGCCATGATTCAAACTCTGGTTTTGCCATGATTCAAACTTTGGTTTAGTCATGATTCAAACGATGGTTTAGCCATGACTTAAACTCTGGTTTAGCCATGATTCAAACAATGGTTTAGCCATGATTCAAACACTGGTTTTAGCCATGATTCAGACTCTGGTTTAGCCATGATTCAGACTCTGGTTTAGCCATGATTCAAACACTGGTTTTAGCCATGATTCAAACGATGGTTTAGCCATGATTCAAACTCTGGTTTTGCCATGATTCAAACTTTGGTTTAGCCATGATTCAAACTCTGGTTTTGCCATGATTCAAACTTTGGTTTAGTCATGATTCAAACGATGGTTTAGCCACGATTCAAACTCTGGTTTAGTCATGATTCAAACAATGGTTTAGCCATGATTCAAACTCTGGTTTTGCCATGATTCAAACTTTGGTTTAGTCATGATTCAAACGATGGTTTAGCCATGACTTAAACTCTGGTTTAGCCATGATTCAAACAATGGTTTAGCCATGATTCAAACACTGGTTTTAGCCATGATTCAGACTCTGGTTTAGCCATGATTCAGACTCTGGTTTAGCCATGATTCAAACACTGGTTTTAGCCATGATTCAGACTCTGGTTTAGCCATGATTTAAACTCTGGTTTAGTCTGATTCAAGCTCTATTTTTGCAATGATTCAAAGTCAGATAATATTTTATTTACGAAGTGAATGAAAAAAATAAATTTAAATAATCTTCAATCACTACTGGCTGAAATTTGACGCAGTGCAGAATCGAACCCTAGCCGAGCCTATAACCAATTCCTAGTGCCTACACATCGGCTATTCCATCATCTACAGTAGCAGTCCAGTCTGTTCGCATCTTTCTTGGCTATCTCTTTTCAATTGGAGAACATGAATTGTGGCCCTTATAATTCAATTCTTACAGCAAGTCAATTGGAGTAAAAAATTATGACATAATCAATTTCTCAGTCAGCCAGTATCAGTCTCAATTTAAGTTGGCAATATGGTTACGCAATTTCATTCAAGTTTTGTGTGCATTTGTTCGGCATTGTTTTCAACTTGTTGTGATGCAATCTTTATCACAATCGGAATTCAGTCAGTCAGTTTTTTCTCTAGCATTCTTACAATGCATTTCAGGTCGAAAGAGCTGCTTGACCTTTGCAAAAAATCATGTTTTTCGAATATTTAATCCCTTTAACATTGAGCAATTTCTTAGCCAATATGCATGTACCGTCCCGGGAAAATTTCTGATCGAATGGTGCAAGTTTGAAGAAAATCGGTTGAGCCGTTCGGGAGAAAATCAATTACAAGCAAGCAACCAAGCATTTCATTTTTAGTATATTAGACTAGCTAAAGTTTTGCCCCCCTTCGGGGAGCAGAAAAAATTAATATTCGTCTAATATAATATACCTTTTAGCAGGAGTACTTTAAGTGTTTTTCTTAAGCTTAAGCTTAAAATAGGAATTTTTGGAGATCGTTAATAACGCATTTTAGGTAAAACAAAACTATCAACTTTTTACAGTTTTTAGTTTAGAGCCCTGTATATGTCAACGTGTTTGATAAAAATTATTTTTATCATTTTTGATAAAAAATGGCCTTCGGGTGGCCAATAAGCAAGGGACGAATCCTTTTAAATGAAAAAAAATTCTTAGGGAGGGGGGCTAGGAATCGAATTCTCATTTTAATTCCAGGCTTATGTACCAATAAAACATGTTTGTGCAGAATTTTATAACAGACATTGAAATTCAACCATACTTGCCTTCTTTCAGAGCTACTTCTACCAGTATGCTTCAGTACGCTACCAGTACCCTTGTAAGCCTTGACATGTCAGCAATCCCCCCCACAAGCCTTAACATATCAACTCCCCCCTTGACATCTCAGCAATGCTCCCACAAGCCTTGAAATCTTAAAAAATCTGTCTATTTTCTAACCCTAACCCTAACCCTAACCCTAACCCTAAAGCATTGAAATTTCAGTAATTCTCTCTAAGAGTCTATAGCACTACTACAGCATTATAGCGATTCCCTGCAAGCCTCGACATCGTAGGGATTCCCAAATGAATCTCTTAACTTCGACATGAAGCTTCTTTTATTTTTTACATTACGCTTTTTTATCAGCGATCCCTCCCCTGAGGAGGCATCAAATAATGTAATAAAAAGTTTTCAATAAACTACATGTAGCTTCTGGCTTTAGCCTTGAAATCTCATTTATACCCCAGTGAGCCTTGGCATCTCAGCTATTCCCCCCCCGTAAGCCTTGACATGTCAGCGATGGCCCCCATAAACCTTGAAATCTAAAAAATCCCCTGTTAACCTTGAAACGCGCTAAAATCTAACCCTCAACCCAAACCTGACGTAAACCTAACTTTCACCCAACCTAAAGCCTTGAAATCACAGCAATTCTTCTTCCCTAAGCCTTGGCATTTAAGTGATTCCTTCTTTAAGAATCACAGCACTATAACGATTCCCTCCAAGCTTTGACATCGTAGCAATTCCCAAATGAATCTTTTAACTTTGACATGACTTTTATTTTATGTATACATAGTGCTCCTTTTATTTTTACATGACTCTTCTTCTATCAGCGCCCTCCCCCACCGTGGCAAGCCAACAAAGAATGCAATAAAAAACTTAAGTAAAGTACATGTACTTTGAAGTAGCTTCTGACTTTTGCTTTAACATCTCAGAAACCCCCCTGTAATCTCAGTTATTCTCTGTGAGCCTTGACGTCTCAGTAATTCTCCCCAGCACAGCACTGTACTATAGCTTCATTTAATTTTTATATGACATTTCTTTCATGTCTGACATGACGCTTCTTTTGATTTTTACGTTACGCTTCTTTTATTCTTCCATGATGCTTCTTAATTTTTTAAATGACACACTTTCATTAGTTTTTATATGAGGCTTCTATAATTTTTTCATGACGCTTCTATGCTTGTTTACATGACGCTTGTATGATTTTTACATGACGCTTCTATGATTGTTTACATGACGCTTGTATGATTGTTTACATGACGCTTCTATGATTTTTTACATGACGCTTTTATGATTTTTACATGACGCTTCTATGATTTTTTACATGACGCTTCTATGATTTTTACATGACGCTTCTATGATTTTTACATGACGCTTCTATGATTTTTACATGACGCTTCTATGATTTTTACATGACGCTTCTATGATTGTTTACATGACGCTTCTATGATTGTATACATGACGCTTCTATGATTGTTTACATGACGCTTTTATGATTGTTTACATGACGCTTCTATGATTTTTACATGACGCTTCTATGATTTTTACATGACGCTTCTATGATTGTTTACATGACGCTTCTATGATTGTTTACATGACGCTTCTATGATTTTAACATGACGCTTCTATGATTTTTTTACATGACGCTTCTATGATTGTTTACATGACGCTTGTATGATTGTTTACATGACGCTTGTATGATTTTAACATGACGCTTCTATGATTGTTTACATTACGCTTCTATAATTTTTTCATGACGCTTCTATGCTTGTTTACATGACGCTTGTATGATTTTTACATGACGCTTCTATGATTGTTTACATGACGCTTGTATGATTGTTTACATGACGCTTCTATGATTTTTTACATGACGCTTTTTATGATTTTAACATGACGCTTCTATGATTGTTTACATTACGCTTCTATGATTTTTACATGACGCTTCTATGATTTTTACATGACGCTTCTATGATTGTTTACATGACGCTTCTATGATTGTTTACATGACGCTTGTATGATTGTTTACATGACGCTTCCATAATTTTTTTTGTCTTGGCGTTAAAAGGCTTTAATTAAAAAAACTCTACTCTCTAAAAATTCGAACCATCGTCCCTGCATTTAGCAGTTTAGTCTGTTTACCTCTAGGCTAGCTCTCATGAATTTTAGTCATTACCCCTAAATAGAAAATATTCCCAAGACAGCAAGCATCCCCCCAGTAGCAAGCATCCCCTAATACTCCTAGCAAGCATCCACCCAGATAGCAAGCATCTGCAGATAGCAAGCATCTTGCAGATAGCAAGCATCTTGCAGATAGCAAGCATACCCCAAATAATGTAGAAGCATCCTTCCAGATAGCAAGCATCCTGCACATAGCAAGAATCCCTAAATAGCAAGCATCCCTGGATAGAAATAATCCTATACATGTAGCCAAGCTTATCAAGCGCAGTAATCCTTGGCTATCGAGTGCAGTAATCCTTGGTTTATTAATAGCAATAATCCTTGGCTTATCGAGTGCAGTAATCCTTGGTTTATTAATAGCAATAATCCTTGGCTTATCGAGTGCAGTAATTCATGGTTTATTAATAGCAATAATCCTTGGCTTATCGAGTGCAGTAATCCTTGGTTTATTAATAGCAATAATCCATGCCTTATCGAGTGCAGTAATCCTTGGTTTATTAATAGCAATAATCCTTGGCTTATCGAGTGCAGTAATCCTTGGTTTATTAATAGCAATAATCCATGGCTTATCGAGTGCAGTAATCCTTGGTTTGCCAAGAGCAATAGTCCTTGGCTTATCGAGTGCAGTAATCCTTGGTTTGCCAAGAGCAATAGTCCTTGGTTTATTGAGTGCAGTAATCCTTGGTTTATTAATAGCAATAGTCCTTGGTTTATTGAGTGCAGTAATCCTTGGTTTATTAATAGCAATAATCCTTGGCTTATCGAGTGCAGTAATCCTTGGTTTGCCAAGTGCATAATCCTTGGTTTATCGAGTGCAGTAATCCTTGGTTTATTAATAGCAATAATCCTTGGCTTATCGAGTGCAGTAATCCTTGGTTTATTAATAGCAATAATCCATGGCTTATCGAGTGCAGTAATCCTTGGTTTGCCAAGAGCAATAGTCCTTGGCTTATCGAGTGCAGTAATCCTTGGTTTGCCAAGAGCAATAGTCCTTGGTTTATTGAGTGCAGTAATCCTTGGTTTATTAATAGCAATAGTCCTTGGTTTATTGAGTGCAGTAATCCTTGGTTTATTAATAGCAATAATCCTTGGCTTATCGAGTGCAGTAATCCTTGGTTTGCCAAGAGCAATAGTCCTTGGTTTGCCAAGTGCATAATCCTTGGTTTATTAATAGCAATAATCCTTGGCTTATCGAGTGCAGTAATCCTTGGTTTATTAATAGCAATAATCCTTGGTTTATCGAGTGCATTAATCCTTGGTTTATTAATAGCAATAATCCTTGGCTATCGAGTGCAGTAATCCTTGGTTTATTAATAGCAATAATCCTTGGCTTATCGAGTGCAGTAATCCTTGGTTTATTAATAGCAATAATCCTTGGCTTATCGAGTGCAGTAATTCATGGTTTATTAATAGCAATAATCCTTGGCTTATCGAGTGCAGTAATCCTTGGTTTATTAATAGCAATAATCCATGCCTTATCGAGTGCAGTAATCCTTGGTTTATTAATAGCAATAATCCTTGGCTTATCGAGTGCAGTAATCCTTGGTTTATTAATAGCAATAATCCATGGCTTATCGAGTGCAGTAATCCTTGGTTTGCCAAGAGCAATAGTCCTTGGCTTATCGAGTGCAGTAATCCTTGGTTTGCCAAGAGCAATAGTCCTTGGTTTATTGAGTGCAGTAATCCTTGGTTTATTAATAGCAATAGTCCTTGGTTTATTGAGTGCAGTAATCCTTGGTTTATTAATAGCAATAATCCTTGGCTTATCGAGTGCAGTAATCCTTGGTTTGCCAAGTGCATAATCCTTGGTTTATCGAGTGCAGTAATCCTTGGTTTATTAATAGCAATAATCCTTGGCTTATCGAGTGCAGTAATCCTTGGTTTATTAATAGCAATAATCCATGGCTTATCGAGTGCAGTAATCCTTGGTTTGCCAAGAGCAATAGTCCTTGGCTTATCGAGTGCAGTAATCCTTGGTTTGCCAAGAGCAATAGTCCTTGGTTTATTGAGTGCAGTAATCCTTGGTTTATTAATAGCAATAGTCCTTGGTTTATTGAGTGCAGTAATCCTTGGTTTATTAATAGCAATAATCCTTGGCTTATCGAGTGCAGTAATCCTTGGTTTGCCAAGTGCATAATCCTTGGTTTATTAATAGCAATAATCCTTGGCTTATCGAGTGCAGTAATCCTTGGTTTATTAATAGCAATAATCCTTGGTTTATCGAGTGCATTAATCCTTGGTTTATTAATAGCAATAATCCTTGGCTTATCGAGTGCAGTAATCCTTGGTTTATTAATAGCAATAATCCTTGGCTTATCGAGTGCAGTAATCCTTGGTTTGCCAAGTGCATAATCCTTGGTTTATCGAGTGCAGTAATCCTTGGTTTATTAATAGCAATAATCCTTGGCTTATCGAGTGCAGTAATCCTTGGTTTATTAATAGCAATAATCCATGGCTTATCGAGTGCAGTAATCCTTGGTTTGCCAAGAGCAATAGTCCTTGGCTTATCGAGTGCAGTAATCCTTGGTTTGCCAAGAGCAATAGTCCTTGGTTTATTGAGTGCAGTAATCCTTGGTTTATTAATAGCAATAGTCCTTGGTTTATTGAGTGCAGTAATCCTTGGTTTATTAATAGCAATAATCCTTGGCTTATCGAGTGCAGTAATCCTTGGTTTGCCAAGTGCATAATCCTTGGTTTATTAATAGCAATAATCCTTGGCTTATCGAGTGCAGTAATCCTTGGTTTATTAATAGCAATAATCCTTGGTTTATCGAGTGCATTAATCCTTGGTTTATTAATAGCAATAATCCTTGGCTTATCGAGTGCAGTAATCCTTGGTTTATTAATAGCAATAATCCTTGGCTTATCGAGTGCAGTAATTTTTGGTTTGCCAAGAGCAATAGTCCTTGGTTTATTGAGTGCAGTAATGCTTGGTTTATTAATAGCAATAATCCTTGGCTTATCGAGTGCAGTAATCCTTGGTTTATTAATAGCAATAATCCTTGGCTTATCGAGTGCAGTAATCCTTGGTTTGCCAAGTGCATAATCCTTGGTTTATCGAGTGCAGTAATCCTTGGTTTATTAATAGCAATAATCCTTGGCTTATCGAGTGCAGTAATCCTTGGTTTATTAATAGCAATAATCCATGGCTTATCGAGTGCAGTAATCCTTGGTTTGCCAAGAGCAATAGTCCTTGGCTTATCGAGTGCAGTAATCCTTGGTTTGCCAAGAGCAATAGTCCTTGGTTTATTGAGTGCAGTAATCCTTGGTTTATTAATAGCAATAGTCCTTGGTTTATTGAGTGCAGTAATCCTTGGTTTATTAATAGCAATAATCCTTGGCTTATCGAGTGCAGTAATCCTTGGTTTGTCAAGTGCATAATCCTTGGTTTATTAATAGCAATAATCCTTGGCTTATCGAGTGCAGTAATCCTTGGTTTATTAATAGCAATAATCCTTGGTTTATCGAGTGCATTAATCCTTGGTTTATTAATAGCAATAATCCTTGGCTTATCGAGTGCAGTAATCCTTGGTTTATTAATAGCAATAATCCTTGGCTTATCGAGTGCAGTAATCCTTGGTTTGCCAAGAGCAATAGTCCTTGGTTTGCCAAGTGCATAATCCTTGGTTTATTAATAGCAATAATCCTTGGCTTATCGAGTGCAGTAATCCTTGGTTTATTAATAGCAATAATCCTTGGTTTATCGAGTGCATTAATCCTTGGTTTATTAATAGCAATAATCCTTGGCTTATCGAGTGCAGTAATCCTTGGTTTATTAATAGCAATAATCCTTGGCTTATCGAGTGCAGTAATCCTTGGTTTGCCAAGTGCATAATCCTTGGTTTATCGAGTGCAGTAATCCTTGGTTTATTAATAGCAATAATCCTTGGCTTATCGAGTGCAGTAATCCTTGGTTTATTAATAGCAATAATCCATGGCTTATCGAGTGCAGTAATCCTTGGTTTGCCAAGAGCAATAGTCCTTGGCTTATCGAGTGCAGTAATCCTTGGTTTGCCAAGAGCAATAGTCCTTGGTTTATTGAGTGCAGTAATCCTTGGTTTATTAATAGCAATAGTCCTTGGTTTATTGAGTGCAGTAATCCTTGGTTTATTAATAGCAATAATCCTTGGCTTATCGAGTGCAGTAATCCTTGGTTTGCCAAGTGCATAATCCTTGGTTTATTAATAGCAATAATCCTTGGCTTATCGAGTGCAGTAATCCTTGGTTTATTAATAGCAATAATCCTTGGTTTATCGAGTGCATTAATCCTTGGTTTATTAATAGCAATAATCCTTGGCTTATCGAGTGCAGTAATCCTTGGTTTATTAATAGCAATAATCCTTGGCTTATCGAGTGCAGTAATCCTTGGTTTGCCAAGAGCAATAGTCCTTGGTTTTTTGAGTGCAGTAATCCTTGGTTTATTAATAGCAATAGTCCTTGGTTTATTGAGTGCAGTAATGCTTGGTTTATTAATAGCAATAATCCTTGGCTTATCGATTGCAGTAATCCTTGGTTTGCCAAGTGCATAATCCTTGGTTTATTAATAGCAATAATCCTTGGTTTATCGAGTGCAGTAATCCTTAGTTTATTAATAGCAATAATCCTTGGCTTATCGAGTGCAGTAATCCTTGGTTTATTAATAGCAATAATCCATGGCTTATCGAGTGCAGTAATCCTTGGTTTGCCAAGAGCAATAGTCCTTGGCTTATCGAGTGCAGTAATCCTTGGTTTGCCAAGAGCAATAGTCCTTGGTTTATTGAGTGCAGTAATCCTTGGTTTATTAATAGCAATAGTCCTTGGCTTATCGAGTGCAGTAATCCTTGGTTTATTAATAGCAATAATCCTTGGTTTATCGAGTGCAGTAATCCTTGGTTTATTAATAGCAATAATCCTTGGCTTATCGAGTGCAGTAATCCTTGGTTTATTAATAGCAATAATCCATGGCTTATGAGTGCAGTAATCCTTGGTTTATTAATAGCAATAATCCTTGGCTTATCGAGTGCAGTAATTCATGGTTTATTAATAGCAATAATCCTTGGCTTATCGAGTGCAGTAATCCTTGGTTTATTAATAGCAATAATCCATGGCTTATCGAGTGCAGTAATCCTTGGTTTGCCAAGAGCAATAATCCTTGGCTTATCGAGTGCAGTATTCCTTGGTTTGCCAAGAGCAATAATCCTTAGCTTATCGAGTGCAGTAATCTAAGTGTTTTTATTTAGTCCTTTAATAAAAGCTTTTAATAAAAAATTTTACACTACTACTTTTAAACTACTTAGATTCGAACCCAGGTCGCTGCATTAGCAGTCTGGTCTGCTCAGCTCTAGGCTAGCTCTCATCGAAGTTATCAGTGAATTTGTACCACTTATATAATTAATTCAACACTCACACCAAGTCAGGTAGAGTAAAAAGTCACGCGAAGCAGTTATGACATAATCAATTTCTTAGGCAAGTCAGTACCAGTGTCTATGAAAGTTAACAATATGGTTACGTAATATAAATTCAGTACTGCACTATACTTTCACCCTCAAAGCTGTGACGCAATTCAATTGAGTGTCAAATTCAGCCAGTACACAGACGATAAATAAAGTGTATTGTGATGCAATCTATTTCAGAATCAGAATTCAACCAGTCAGATTTTTCTCTAGCATTCTTACAATGCATTTCAGGTCGAAAGAGCTGCTTGACCTTTGCAAAAAATCATGTTTTTCGAATATTTAATCCCTTTAACATTGAGCAATTTCTTAGCCAATATGCATGTACCGTCCCGGGAAAATTTCTGATCGAATGGTGCAAGTTTGAAGAAAATCGGTTGAGCCGTTCGGGAGAAAATCAATTACAAGCAAGCAACCAAGCATTTCATTTTTAGTATATTAGACTAGCAATCTACGCCCCCCATTGGGGAGCCAAAGAAATGCAATACACGTTTTTTTAATAAGCTACATGTATCCTTGAAATCTTGAAAAATCTTCTGTCAAACCTTGTAAGCCTTGACATGTCAGTTATCCCCCCCCCACAAGCTTTAACATATCAACTTCCCCCCTTGACATCTCAGCAATGCCCCCAATAAGCCTTGGAAATCTAAAAATATCTGTCAACCTTCTAACCCTAGCCTAACCCTAACCCTAACCCTAACCCTAACCTAACCCTAAAGCATTGAAATTTCAGTAATTCTCTCTAAGAGTCATTATAGCACTACTACAGCATTATAGCGATTCCCTGCAAGCCTCAACATCGTAGGGATTCCCAAATGAATCTCTTAACTTCGACATGAAGCTTCTTTTATTTTTTACATTACGCTTTTTTATCAGCGATCCCTCCCCTAAGGAGGCATCAAATAATGTAATAAAAAGTTTTCAATAAACTACATGTAGCTTCTGACTTTAGCCTTGAAATCTCATTTATACCCCCGTGAGCCTTGACATCTCAGCTATTCCCCCCGTAAGCCTTGACATGTCAGCAATGGCCCCCATAAACCTTGAAATCTAAAAAATCCCCTGTTAACCTTGAAACCCGATAAAATATAACCCTCAACCCACACCTGACCTAAACCTAACTTTAACCCAACCTAAAGCCTTGAAATCTCAGCAATTCTTCTCCCCTAAGCCTTGACATTTTAGTGATTCCTTCTTTAAGAATAACAGCACTATAACGATTTCCACCAAGCTTTGACATCGTAGCAATTCCCAAATGAATCTTTTAACTTCGACATGACTTTTATTTTATGTATACATAGTGCTACTTTTATTTTTTACATGACTCTTCTTCTATCAGCGCCCCCCCCGTGACATGAACTTTGAAGTAGCTTCTGACTTTTGCTTTGACATCTCAGAAATCCCCCCCCCGTAATCTCAGTTATTCTCTGAGAGCCTTTACGTCTCAGTTTTTCTCCCCAGCACAGCATTATAATTGCATTTCATTTTTACATGAACCCTTCATGTCTGACATGACGTTTCTTTTATTCTACCGTGACGATTCTTAATTTTTTAAATGACACTTTCATTAGTTTTTAAATGAGGCTTCTATGATTTTTTCTTGACGCTTCTATGATTTTTACATGACGCTTCTATGATTTTTATATGACGCTTCTATGATTGTTTACATGACGCTTCTATGATTGTTTACATGACGCTTCTACAATTTTTTACATGACACTTCTATGATTGTTTACATGACGCTTCTATGATTTTTTACATGGCGCTTCTATGATTGTTTACATGACGCTTCTATGATTTTTTACATGACTCTTCTATGATTGTTTACATGACGCTTCTATGATTGTTTACATGACGCTTCTAAGATTTTTTACATGACGCTTCTATGATTGTTTACATGACGCTTCTATGATTGTTTACATGACGCTTCTAAGATTTTTTACATGACGCTTCTACGATTTTTTACATGACGCTTCTATGATTGTTTACATGACGCTTCTATGATTTTTTAAATGACGCTTCTATGATTTTATATGACGCTTCTATGATTTTTTACATGACGCTTCTATGATTGTTTACATGACGCTTCTACGATTTTTTACATGACGCTTCTATGATGGTTTACATGACGCTTCTATGATATTTTACATGACGCTTCTATGATAGTTTAAATGACGCATCTATGATTTTTATATGACGCTTCTATGATTTTTTAAATGATGCTTCTATGATTTTGTAAATGACGCTACTATGATTTTGTAAATGACGCTTCTATGATTTTTACATGACGCTTCTTTTTAAAAAGTCTTTTAGTTTTCCTGACGTTGAAAAGCTTTAATTAAAAAAATTATACTCTATGAAAATTCGAACCATCGTCGCTGCATTTAGCAGTTCAGTTTGTTCACCTCTAGGCTAGCTCTCATCGTTTTGATAACATCAAATTTTGCACTTATATAATTCAACACTTGAAAATCCAAGCATAGAGTAAATCACACGAAGCAGTTATGACATAATCAGTTTCTCAGTCAGTCAGTATCAGTTAACAATATGGTTACGCAATTTAAATCAAGTCTGGTGCTACGCTTCCACACTGCATTTTCAATTCAAGTCGGAGTTACAATTCAGTTATGATGCAATCTATTTCAGAATCAGAATTCAACCAGTCAGTTTTTTCTCTAGCATTCTTACAATGCATTTCAAGTCGAAAAGTTTGCTTGACCTTTGCAAAAAAGCATGTTTTTCGAATATTTAATGCCTTTAGCATCGAGCAATTTCTTAGCCACGATGCATGTACAGTCACGGGAAAATTTCTGATCGAACAGTGCTAGTTCGAACAAAATCGGTCCAGCCATTTTTTCTCTAATCGATCACATAGACACAGACAGACCATTTTTAGTATATTGGATTTGGTTCAATTTTTAAGAACTAAGTGCTTTATAGAAACCAGTCGGCTAAAAAAAATCTAATTAATATTTTAGTTTGAGATTAAAAAAATATTTGCTGATAAAAAGCAGATCGTTATTGCCAAAATGAAAACATTTGCTTTAGTGTACTAAAGACTTTAATTACCGCGTTTGAGTTTGAGAGTTGTTAGAATTGAAGAAACAATTTTCTTGGAAATCGATGATCAATCAGGCTAATAGATAGGCAGATATGACAGAAAACTTTTTTTGATAAAAATTATTTATAAATTAAACAGCTTATAATAACCATTTTTGCAAGCATGATTGATGAATAAATGATAAATTTTTATTTTTTTATTTTTATACATAACAAGTCAAGCCTATTATTAGTATTAGGCCTATTTATACTCTAATTCTATAACTTCAGCTGCATGACGTCTACAAGTTTTACAGCTACGTCTTCTTGTACTTATGTACTACAACGCAAAATCTTGACTCCTAAGCTAGGCCCTATTAATTGAATGGGATTAAAAACCCACATAAATTGATAAATAAACACTTCCCGGTTCCCCCAATTCTTCTTGCTTATGCATCATCAGACGTTTTTTGTGACTTTTTCAAGACTTGGTCACGACTTACTGTGAGGTATTGTATTGTAGACAATTTAATTTGGCTTGGCTGCAAGCCAGGGGTTTTAGAATTATGGTAGTAAGTGAGTTAGGTCAGGAATCTTCAGAATCCCTATCCAATATATGTATTGATATTTTTAGAGGTTGGGTGAGATCTTGTCACAGTTGAGTCACTGACAATTTTCAATTAAATACATAGGCCCCAACATGCCTAATACCCAGCCAACCTGAGCTGATTTGGCCAGTTAGCAAGAGGTCTAGCCAAGGTAAGTCTCAAAAATGCTAACCTAAAAATATAGGCATTATATTAACTAATTAGATGATGAGACATTTAAATTAATAATATAGTTATAATATAGTCAAAGTTACTTTTGTTGTTTATTCAAAATTACATTATTTTTTGTTTTAGGGCTTCTTTCATAAGTAAATCACATTTTTTGTCAAAAATTAGGTTGCATAGCTAGGTAAATTTTTTAATTTGGGCATATATAAAAAATTTATATATATATATGGTTCGTATATGGTTCGTATATTCATTCGTATATACTCGTATATATATAGTTAAAATTTATTATAGCATTTTTAATGTAGAGTAACAAAAATGTAGAGCACAAAAATTGTTATTGCTAAGATTCTAAGGTTTTCTAAGAAACAAGGTTTCCCGTCCTTCCACTTAAGTAGTTCATTTTATACCCTGTCACCCTTTTGACTGTCGCCCTTTTGACTGTCACCCTTTTAACTGTTGCCCTTTTCATCTGTCGCCCTTTTGATTGGTTGCCATTGGTTGTATGGATTTTAGTCATTAAGTCATTTTATCTTATTATCTACCATCCATTTGTGATGTGAGCTATATTGATATGCTTTGTACTATCATTTTTTGTTTTTATCTAGATAGGTAAAATAAAAATTTAATTATTAATAAAATAAGATTATATTTAAATAACAAATTATTGTAATATATACATTGATTAATTATTTAAAAACAGAGTTGGTTGGGTCAAGGGAGAAACTAGGATTATACATAGGTCCTCCTGTGTTAGGAATATTAGAAAGAGGTCATTTAATAGGTCTATATGGGTTCCACACAAGAGTCTAATGGGAAAAAAGGGCACCTAGACTCTTAAATAGTAATGTTATAAGCTACTAAGAGAAAAAAGGTTGCTCCAAGTGGAAAGAGTTTCACACAATAGAAAATAGAAGTATATTAGGTGGTAAGGACTAAATACTGGGTGTAACCCTTTTTAAATTAATAGCAAAATAAAAATTATAGGGGGTGGGTACCCAAAGTACACTAAGGGGCAAAATAGTGATTTCCACATAGGAAAATAACATGAATATACTTAAAGTAAAAGCATTTCACATGGTGAGCAAAGACACTCAGTAGGGAACAGTGGGAGGCCTTGCCTACTACACAGTGAACTAATTTCTTGATGGGAAATTATTAAAATATTATTAGTTTATCTAAGCTACATTTAGAAGAGTAAAATAATTTTAAAATCAATAACTAATATTTCATTAACATGCATGAGAGATTCTCATCTCTAAGACACCCCCATGTAATTCTTGAACTGAATAAACAATACTGTGGTTTCAACACAGCATGACCTGGTGTGGCAAATCTTTACTTATCAAGCTTTCCTGCTTTGATGAGCTGGACTTGCAGGTGCTCGACCTGTCCAACAGTGTCATTCCCTTCTTGCAAGCTGAATTTCCTGGCCTATCTGTGTCCACTGAAGAAATCTTTTGGGTAAGTCAGTCTACACTATTGAGGTTTATAGCAATCATTTCATATCCTTGGTGCCACTTAACTTCAGTCCCTCAGTTGGCCCCACAAACCCTCAGTCCCTCAGTTAGCGCCGCTAACCCTCAGTCCCTCAGCTGGCGCCGCGAACCCTCAGTACCTCAGCTGGCGCCGCTAACCCTCAGTCCCTCAGCTGGCACCGCGAACCCTCAATCCCTCAGCTGAGGGGGGCCGTAGCCCAGCGGTAGCGCAGCTGCTCTGGTGTGCCAGCGACCCAGGCTCGATTCCAAGTGCAGTCACATTAATTTGGGACTGAATTGGAATCTCGGCTTGGCTCTGCTCGTGCAATTAACGGCCTTGAGAGCCAACCCCCCAAGGCGCAGTGAAGTGTACATGCCTAACGATAAAATAAAGTTAGGGCCGCTGTACACTCCTGTGTGAGTGTGTGCCTGCGTACGTATCCGCGCGCTTGTATGCCTGCTCAGGGGAGTCGGCGGAATGGGCAGTAATGCCTCTCGCCGGTTGTGTGCCTATGTCGCGCCAGGGTGCACACAACCCCCTGCCTCTAATAAAAATAATAATCCCTCAGCTGGCGCCACTAAACCTCAGTCCCTCAGCTGGCGCCACTAAACCTCAGTCCTCAGCTGGCGCCGCTAACCCTCAATCCCTCAGCTGGCGCCACTAAACCTCAGTCCTCAGCTGGCGCCGCTAACCCTCAGTCCCTCAGTTGGCGCCACTAACCCTCAGTCCCTCCCCTCAGTCCCTCAGTTGGCGCCGCTAACCCTCAGTCCCTCAGCTGGCCCCACTAAACCTCAGTCCCTCAGCTGGCGCCGCGAACCCTCGGCCTCAATCCCTCAGCTGGCGCCGCAAGCCTAGATATTCACTATCAGAATAGTCAGCAAGCCAGCTGAAAAACACCTACAGGGAACGAAATCTCGAAGCCTGGAAGAATGCAACGGGGACCACGACGAGGTCCAAATTGGTGACCGCGGCGGAACCAACGGTCTTGAGGCCCGCCTCCGCGATGACGCCAGCGTCGGGGACCCGAATGGCGACAGGACGACGCTGTGCGTGAATCTCGTCCACGAGGGCGTGGGCATCCTGCACGAGTTTCCTGGACAGCCGGCCTACGCTAGCGAGTTCGCCCGCCACTTCCGTCTAAGCCGGTCGGCCGCGGCCGCCCTGTCCGCCATGCACCATCCGCTTCTCGAAGACGCCGTCTGCGTTGTTGACGACGCCGCCGAGTTGTCGCCGAGGGCGAGGAAATTCGCCCAGCGGAGATTCGCTGGCGGCGCTTCCGCCGGCGACCTGCTGCTGCAGTATTATCACGTATGTCACGGGTGTGTCGCGGGATTTGTGGCAACAGGGTCACGTGAGCGGCTGGCTGGGTTGTCACGTGATTTGCAGTTCAAAAAGGTCACGTGAGATGCTGGCTGGGGTGTCACGTGATTTGCGGGAACAGGGTCACGTGAGCGGCTGGGTGGGGTGTCACGTGATTTGCGGGAACAGGGTCACGTGAGCGGCTGGGTGGGGTGTCACGTGATTTGCAGGAACAGGGTCACCTGAGCGGCTGGCTGGGGTGTCACGTCACGTGATTTGCGGTAATTTGGTATTTCATCAGGTGTTGTAGGGGGGGGGTAATTAGAACTTAGTCACGTGACTAGGGCATTCCAGACTTAAAAATCTTGGAAGTTTAGTTTATGTGGAGATCTCTTAGTTTCATAATCTCTAGTAGGTGAGCGGAATAAAAATCACGTGATCCAGCTACGGAGACTAAGCAAACGTTGCTCTCATGGCTGACTGCAGAACAACCGCCTTCTGCCTGTCCGGCCGGAGGAATCGGACAGCTCAAGTCCGGCCGACTCGTTGCGGCACTGGGCCGCCCTCCGGCTTCGCGTCCGCCGCTGCCGCTGGGTTTTGGCCGGCCTGGCCGAATCGCAGGCGGCCGATTGCGACAGGCGGTCGGCCGAGCGGCACCCGCGCACCAGGAACGGCCTGGTGAACCGCCTGCTGCGCCGGCTCTGCCCCGACTATCCGGCGCCCAGGTGACCGTCAGAGTATCTTCTGGCACACTAACCGTGCCCCTGACATTATATCAAAGTGCCTGACACCCTATCAAAGTGCCTGACACCCTATCAAAGTGCCTGACACCCTGTCAAAGCACCTGGCATCCCAACAATGCAGCAGTTATCCTATCAAGGCATCTCACAAGACATCCCACCAAGACATCTGACATCCCACCAGGACATCTGACATCCCAACAAGACATCTGACATCCCACTAAGGCATCTGACATCCCAACAAGACATCTGACATCCCACTAAGGCATCTGACCTCCCACCAAGGCATCTGACATCCCAACAAGATATCTGACATCCCACCAAGGCATCTGACATCCCAACAAGACATCTGACATCCCACCAATGCATCTGACATCCCAACAAGACATCTGACATCCCACCAAGGCATCTGACATCCTACCAAGGCATCTGACATCCCAACAAGACATCTGGCACCCGCCCTAAATCTTAGCATCCCCAGGTCCGGCGTTGCTCCCATCGAAAGTGCCGCCCCCCTCATGACGATGTCGCCGACTCGGGCTCCGCCGCTGCCACCGCTGCTTCCGCGCCAATGGATCATCCCGACGCTGCACCAACTCGGCAGCGACACAGACGACGATGACGGCGAGGCCCGGGCAGCAGAGGACAACAGCGGGAGACTCGCCGCCGCGGCCTCTGGCAACTCGCCGGTGCTGCTGGTCGGCGAGCCGGGCGAAGGCAAAGCCTGCGTGCTCGCCAGCGTCGCCTGCCAGCTTCGCCGATGGCTGCGCGGACGACGGCGGGATCCGTCCATGCCTGAGGCGGCGTCCGCCAGCGGCTCCGTGCTGCTGTACCACTCGCCCTGCGCCGACTACAGGAGCGGCGACGTGCGCTGGCTGCTCATCCGCCTGCTTGCCGAGCTGCTCGACGGAGTCGACTGGGCTGCGGCTGCCTCCGCCGCGGCTGCCGCCTCCGCACCCAGCGGCTGCCCGCTGACGCCTCCGCTGCCGCCGGAGCTTCTGGCCTATCAGGTATAGGGACTGGGCGCACACACGGGATCAGTACCGGGTACTCTTGGGGGATAATTGAGTAGAGAGGCAGATCACGTGACTTCTGCCGCTCCCACCCGCAGGCCCCGTTCTGCTCCGACCTGCTGCGCGAAGACGCCCCCGTCTCCCGGCTGGCCGATGCGGTCGCCTTCCTGCTGGAGTTCTCCGGTCCCCGCCGGCCGCTGCACCTCATCCTGCCTGGGTGCGACCAGCTGCGCGGCGACCCCGGCGCTGCCCGCTTGCTCAACTGGCTGCCCAGCAACCTGGCCCCGTTCGTTCGCGTGCTCATCTCCTGCCCGCCAGACTGCGAGCCCGCCAAGACCCTGCGCAGCCGGGACAATGTCGGCGTCTCCAGCGGCGGCGGCGGCAACAGCGGCGGTGACGTGGGCGGCGGGCGCATCGACTGCGAGCTGGTGCTGCCGCTGTTCGAGCCGGAGAGACGCCTCATCGTTGCCGCAGCATCTGCGGATGCGGTGAGCTCGCCGCGGACTCTTCCGCGTTGTTGAGCTGAACTTTCTTTTAGAGTGATCCCCAATCTCGAACTTCTTGTCTCTAATCCCAAATATTTAATCCCTCATTCTCTCATCCATCTAGTCCCTGATCCATCTAGTCCCTGATCCATCTAGTCCCTGATCCATCTAGTCCCTGATCCATCTAGTCCCTGATCCATCTAGTCCCTGATCCATCTAGTCCCTGATCCATCTAGTCCCTGATCCATCTAGTCCCTGATCCATCTAGTCCCTGATCCATCTAGTCCCTGATCCATCTAGTCCCTGATCCATCTAGTCCCTGATCCATCTAGTCCCTGATCCATCTAGTCCCTGATCCATCTAGTCCCTGATCCATCTAGTCCCTGATCTATCTAGTCCCTGATCCATCTAGTCCCTGATCCATCTAGTCCCTGATCCATCTAGTCCCTGATCCATAATCTCCTCAGGTGGGTCCCCAGCCGCCGCTGTCAGCCGCCGAGGTGGCCCGGCTGGCCCGCTGCTCCGACCAGGCGATGTTCCTCCAGCTGAGCGCCGCCCGCAGCCGCCGGCGCCAGTGCCAGCGCCTGGCCGACTGCGACTCGCTGTCCGAGCTGTGCCGCTCCGTTGTCGCCGACGCCGTGGAGGACGCGGCCCAACTCGACTCTGGCGATGGAAAGTCCGGGCCAGTCGCCGAGGCGCTGCTGTGCCTGCTGGCCAACTCAGCCCATGGCGGCCTCTTCGAGTCCGAAGCCGTCGGCCTGCTGAGCAGCGGCCCGCTGACCGCGCCTGGAGGCCCCTTCGCCGAGAAGGACGGCGTCGAGGCGTCGGAGAAGGCCGGCAGCGCGGCGGGGCTCGCCAGCGGCGCCGATCGTATCGATTCGCCCGCCTATCGTCGGAGCTGGTCGCCTCGGCTTTGGGCCGGCGTGCTCGGCGCTTTGGCGCCCTTGTTAGCGCCGCCGGCGCCAATAGGAACTGAGCCTGACCGCTGGCTGGCGTTTCGCCATCCGGCGCTGCGAAAGGCTGCTCGGTCAGTTTCCGCCCCTTCAGCCCACTTTTCCGCCCCATTCAATCTCACCTTCCGCCCCATTCACCCTCCAGTTTCCACCCCATCAGCCCGCTTTTCCGCTCCATTCACCCTCCAGTTTCCGCCCCTTCAGCCCGCTTTTCCGCCCCATTCAACCTCACCTTCCGCCCCATTCATTTTTAATTTTCCGCCCCATTTTTTTTTCATTTTCCGCCCCATTCACCCACCAGTTTCCGCCCATTCACCCACAGATTCCGCCCCATTCAACCTCACCTTCCGCCCCATTGAACCTCACCTTCCACCCCATTCACCCTCCAGTTTCCGCCCCATTCACCCACAGTTTCCGCCCTATTCAGCCTCCAGTTTCCGCCCCATTCACCCACAGTTTCCGCCCCCAATTCACCCTCCAGTTTCCGCCTCATTCACCCACAGTTTCCGCCCTATTCACAAATAGTGGCAATCCAGTCATGCTTGGGCCTGGGTGCAACCTAGGATTTACCCGGCCGTTTCTATTGGCAACACACACACGTAAGTCGCTATTGGACAGAATAATAGTCACGTGACTGCTCTCAGCCAATAGCGACTTACATGTGTGTGTTGCCAATAGAAACGGCCGGGTGATTCCCAAGGTTTCGCATATATGAATCCAGTCCAGCGCACCCGCCGCCCCCCCCCCCCAGCTCCCTGCAGCAGCCCAGCGCCCAGTTCTGGCTGTCCCGGCTGGCCGATCAGTTCGAGCGGCCGGAGCTCGCGGGCCTGGACCGGGCCCTGGACGAGTTCCCGCCCGCCGCTTTGGCCAGCGGTGCCCTCGGCCGCCTTGAAGATTTCCTCTGCCGCTGGGACGTGCTGGAAACTTTTCACCAGCTTGACGCGCCCGACCCCAGCGACCGCCTCCTGCGGCTGTGGCGGGACGCCGCCCAGTGCGGGGACTACAGCTCCATGGCCGAGCGCTACTGCGCCCTGCTAGAGGCCGCCGAGCCCGCCGCCTGCGACCTGCACCGCCACCTGCTGATCTGCCGGGTGCTGCTGCTGGCCGGGCACTATCGAAAGTGAGCGGCTTTTAGCATTTTTCACTGATTCTGATCGATATTAGAATTAGTGTCCCCCCTGATCACCTCCCTGATCCTCAAATCCCCTCTGATTTTCTTCCTGATCTTCAAATCCCCTCTGATTGTCTTCCTGATCCTCAAATCCCCTCGGATCGTCTCCCTGATCCTTAAATCCCCTCTGATTTTCTTCCTGATCCTTAAATCCCCTCTGATCGTCTCCCTGATCCTCAAATCCCCTCTGATCGTCTTCCTGATCCTCAAATCCCCTCTGATCGTCTTTCTGATCCTTAAATCCCCTCTGATTGTCTCCCTGATCCTCAAACCCCCTGTGATCGTCTCCCTGATCCTTAAATCCCCTCTGATCTTCCCCTAATCCTCAAATCGAATCCCCTCTGATCGTCTCCCTGATCCTCAAATCCCCTCTAATCTTCCCCTAATCCTCAAATCAAATCCCCTCTGATCGTCTCCCCGATCCTCAAATACCTTCTGATCGTCTTCCTGATCCTCAAACCCCCTGTGATCGTCTCCCTGATCCTCAAATCCCCTCTGATCCTCTCCCTGATCCTCAAATTCCCTCTGATCGTCCCCTAATCCTCAAATCAAATCCCCTCTGATCGTCTCCCTGATCCTCAAATCAAATCCCTTCTGATCGTCTTCTTGATCCTCAAATCAAATCCCATCTGATCGTCTCCCAGTACCTCAAATTATTTCTGCTTGTCCCCTGATCCCCAAACATCCCTGCCACAATCCCAGATCCCTTCTGACCCTCAATTCCTCGCCGCCCGCAGGTGCCTGGAGGCGGCAAAGTCGGCCTACAAGCTGGCCAAGGCGGCCGGGCTGCCGCAGCCAATCACAGCCGACCTGTGCGGCCTGATGTTCCACCTGTACGATGACCGGCTCAAACTGTCCGACTTCGTCACCAGCGACCAGAAGCCGACGCTGCGCCGGGCCATCAAATTCGCCGAGGCTGCCATCGGCGTCTACGCCCGGATGCGCCGGGACAGCGGGCGCCGCCGGCTCGCCGTGCTGCAGATGCGCCTGAGCTTCGCGCTGGACTCCTGGCGGGCCTGCAGCGGCGGCCACTCCTGGCTTACCCCCGAGCAGGCCGTCGGCAAGGCGCTCGGCCTCGTCCAGTCCGCTTCGGATGCCTTCGCCAGGCAGCTGGATAGGCAGCTGGCCAGCGAGGCCGCCATGACGCAGGGCGTGCTGGCCAAGCGGGGCTCCGACCGGCAGCTGCGGCTGTACAAGGCGGCCCTGCGGCTGGCCAGGATGCTGTTCGGAGACTGCCACAGGCTGGTGGGCCGGCTGTACATCAACATCGGCATCGCCTACGAGGACAAGGTGGGCCGGAGCCGCGGGGATGGGTAGCGGATGCTCTGGAGGGTCGGCTCCCCATGAAGTGATTTGCGTCGCCCCCAGAGTGGTTGCAGGTAACACAGGTAAAATACAGTAGGAAAGAAGTGACTTTAGACGACTCTAAAACGACGAGATGTCGCGGTAAAAGTCGCCTAAGAGTCAAGTTGAGGCGTTTTATTGTCTGCGTCTCTGAAACCACTCTGGGGGCCGTAGAGTCGTATCTGAGGCGTGCTCGTAGGGTCGCTGTAGCAGCACTCTGAGTTGCGTCTAAAGCCGACGTGTATCACATTGTGAATTATAATCGCATTTCGCATTTACCGGTATAACAACTATTTAGCCTACTTGAGTTAGTAGAAAGTTAAGCGCTAACGCTCTCAGCCGCATTGTAGTCGTTTGAGTCCTTTGGTAAAGTTTTCTTTTCAACGGGTTAATATTTGGGGTCACGGGTTATTTGATGATTGGGGTCACGGATTATTTGATGATTGGGGTCACGGGTTATTTGATGATTGGGGTCACGGGTTATTTGATGATTGGGGTCACGGGTGGTCACTTGATGATTGGGGTCACGGGTTATTTGATGATTGGGGTCACGGGTTATTTGATGATTGCTGTCACGGGTTATTTGATGATTGGGGTCACGGGTTATTTGATGATTGCTGTCACGGGTTATTTGATGATTGGGGTCACGGGTTATTTGATGATTGGTGTCACGGGTTATTTGATGATTGGTGTCACGGGAGGCCACTTGATGATTGGTGTCACGGGTGGTCACTTGATGATTGGTGTCACGGGTGGTCACTTGATGATTGGTGTCACGGGTGGTCACTTGATGATTGGTGTCACGGGTGGTCACTTGATGATTGGTGTCACGGGTGGTCACTTGATGATTGGTGTCACGGGTGGTCACTTGATGATTGGTGTCACGGGAGGCCACTTGATGATTGGTGTCACGGGTGGTCACTTGATGATTGGTGTCACGGGAGGCCACTTGATGATTGGTGTCACGGGTGGTCACTTGATGATTGGTGTCACGGGAGGCCACTTGATGATTGGTGTCACGGGAGGCCACTTGATGATTGGTGTCACGGGAGGCCACTTGATGATTGGTGTCACGGGAGGTCACTTGATGATTGGTGTCACGGGAGGCCACTTGATGATTGGTGTCACGGGAGGCCACTTGATGATTGGTGTCACGGGTGGTCACTTGATGATTGGGGTCACGGGTGGTCACTTGATGATTGGTGTCACGGGTGGTCACTTGATGATTGGGGTCACGGGTGGTCACTTGATGATTGGGGTCACGGGTTATTTGATGATTGGTGTCACAGGTGGCCACTTGATGATTGGTGTCACGGGTGGTCACTTGATGATTGGGGTCACAGAAGCAATTGGGTATTGGGGTCACCAGATGATTGATGGGCTGAGGGCATGATGGTTCGGGACCAATCAGGTGTCCCAGTAGCTACTGTGAAAAGTTCAGCTGCTGTAAAATGCCGCATACTGATTACACAGTAGTTTTCCCCAATCTCCCCTCCGTTTCGCCCGTCCAGTCCTGCTTCCTGCGCGCCTACATGTACTTCCGGCGCTGGGCGGAAGTGATTCAGCTGGTGTACGGGCCCGACCACCCCAAGACCTGCCGCGCGGCTTCCGTGCTGCTGGAGCCTCGCTACCGCCGGGCCGCGCTGTACCTGCGGCACCTGCACTCCGCCGAGGTCGGGCCCGAGCAGGAGGCCGAGTTCAGCCAGCGCGAGCTCCAGGAGGACGACGACAGCGCTGGCGCCGTCGACTCCGGCGGCATGGGAAATCCGTTGGGCAGCTTCTTCGCCACCTCGTCGGTGTCGCAAGGCGCCGCGGCGGCTTCGGAGGACGACTTCGTGCTGCTGGACGAAGACCAGCTGCCGTCGGAGGAGGACGAGGCGTCCGGCGATGGCACCGCAGCTTCGGCCTCGGCAATGGCCGACGATGACGGAGTGGACGAAGTTGTCAGCGACATGCTGGCTACCCTGACCCTGAGGGACTGACTGGGGCGCTAACAATAATGTCTCCATGGATACTTGGTGCATAGCAACGATAATGTCTCCATAGTTACCGGGTGCATAGCTACGATAATGTCTCCATAGTTACCGGGTGCATAGCAACGATAATGTCTCCATAGTTACCGGGTGCATAGCAACGATAATTTCTCCATAGTTACCGGGTGCATAGCAACGATAATTTCTCCATAGTTACCGGGTGCATAGCAACGATATTTTCTCCATAGTTACCGGGTGCATAGCAACGATAATTTCTCCATAGTTACCGGGTGCAAAGCAACGATATTTTCTCCATAGTTACCGGGTGCATAGCAACGATAATTTCTCCATAGTTACCGGATGCATAGCAACGATAATTTCTCCATAGTTACCGGATGCATAGCAGCGACAATGTCTCCATGGATACCGAGTACATAGCAAGTAAAATTTCTCTATAGTTACCGGGTGCATAGCAACGATAATTTCTCTATAGTTACCAGGTGCATAGCAACGATAATTTCTCTATAGTTACCGGGTGCATAGCAACGGTAATACTGCTCATGCTCATCCAGTTCTCACTGAATTCAGTGAGCCACAGCAGTATTCACACTGTGCTTCCACGCTTTTCTCAGCTTCCTTTAAACTGTCCCAGCTCAGCTCGATTGCGCTTGTTTCAATCAACAGCTGATTAGCAAATTTATTGGTAGTTTGATGTACTTTAAGTCTGCGACCTTTCTTACACAATTCCCCCCCAGCGATTTCTCTGACCCTGTGGCTTCAAGAATTATCGGCTGATTCCTGGAAAGATTATTTTTACCTGTACCTGTTGCAGTAGCTTTCGTATTCGCTGTTCGATCTGCGCGCGCATTTTCCCGCCCAGTTTCCGGTTGGAAATAATTTTGTACAAAGTCGCCACTAATTTTATTGTGCGATCGTTGGCACCAGCCGAGTGCAGCTGCACAGCACAGGAAGTGCCAAACCGCCGGACAGCTGTGTACAGCAGCCTGTGATATCTTGCATCATTTAGATTGACAGCGAGCCAGGCCGATTGTTTCTGCTCGTTCCGCACGTTTAAATGACTAATATCAGAACAATGTAATTACTGTCACATGTTTTGACAGTAAATACATTGAGTGCTATGCGCGCTGTCTACATGTTTTGTTTACCTGTTTTAAACACTGCGTTTGCTTCAATCTGCAGCACTGCTCTTAAGAGTTTCAAGTTGCTTCATTTTTTTCAAATCTCTTACTCTTCTGACTTCCTTCTCCGATCCTCAGTTGCTGAGCCAGCCTCTCAGATCCTCAGTTGCTGGGCCAGCCTCTCAGATCCTCAGTTGCTGGGCCAGCCTCCCAGATCCTCAGTTGCTGAGCCAGCCTCCCAGATTCTCAGTTGCTGAGCCAGCCTCCCAGATCCTCAGTTGCTGAGCCAGCCTCCCAGATTCTCAGTTGCTGAGCCAGCCTCTCAGATCCTCAGTTGCTGAGCCAGCCTCTCAGATCCTCAGTTGCTGAGCCAGCCTCTCAGATTCTCAGTTGCTGGGCCAGCCTCTCAGATTCTCAGTTGCTGGGCCAGCCTCTCAGATTCTCATTTGCTGGGCCAGCCTCTCAGATTCTCAGTTGCTGGGCCAGCCTCTCAGATTCTCAGTTGCTGGGCCAGCCTCTCAGATTCTCATTTGCTGGGCCAGCCTCTCAGATCCTCAGTTGCTGGGCCAGCCTGTGAGCCACATGAGAGATGACATTGTCGAGCAAAAAACCCATGCAGGGCATGGCTGTCACAGCAAAACGATTGGGATTCTGGCTATTGCTGGACGCCCGCATCTAAAATTCTACTGTATCGTGCCCACCAATCCCCCACCATGTAGAAACAACTGGCTGGCACAGCACACGTCAATCAAGGCCCGTTTTTTGCTTTTTTGCCTTGTTCGTCATTCAAAATCATTGAGGAAGGACTGGAGCCAAAATTGTGAAAAAGGCAGACAAACAGGACGACCTTACAATGAAACGGAAACGATGGAGACTGACTGCGGAATGTTTAAAAAGTGAAAAAGGCTGCCAGGGGGGGGGGCAGCAGACGAGTGGGCACGGCGCATTTCGAAGCAGACTCTTCGAGTGGCGTCACACCCGCTGCGCCTCGCTTTTTGCGACCTCTTGACGGCCTCTATAAAGGGATCGGGTAGTGGGGAGAAACCGGCCCAGTAGGAGGGGCTTTTCTAGACAACCGGCAGCCCTGATGATATCGACAGCGGCGCTGCTCGCTCTGCTGCTGCTGCCACCGCCAATCCGGGCCAGTTGGGGGCTCGCCGAGTACCACAGCACCGAGGGCAGCCT
Organism: Macrostomum lignano; assembly: GCA_002269645.1. Lineage (NCBI taxonomy): Eukaryota > Metazoa > Platyhelminthes > Macrostomidae > Macrostomum > Macrostomum lignano. Next base: position 12,953 of record NIVC01003064.1, on the reverse strand, counting down.
CTGCATCAACGCAGAGTTCGTCGTCCGTCACTGGAACACCAACTCCTTGACCTGCGCCGCTCTCTGTAGCAGCAACCAGCGCTGCCAGGCCTTCGCCACGGCCGACGGTCCGTGCCAGCTGTTCGTGTTCGACAGATGCAGCAAGTCGGTGAGGGACTGCAGCTGCTCCAGGAGAGGCCGCCTGTTCGTGAAGCGGCAGCCGGGACTCTCGGCGGGCTCGCTGTGTCCTCCCGGCTACGGCCACGAGCTGTGCGGAGTGAAGTACCGTGTGCTCAGCGCGATGAATAACTGGACCGCTCAGAGGCAGATCTGCGAGTCCGACCCGGGCCAGGTGATCATGGCTGACGTGATGGACAGCACGGAGATGAGCCACGTGGACGCCCTGTCGAGCAGCTACGGACTGTCGTTCCACCTGGGCGGGTTCCAGCAGCCCGACAGCGTGGAGCCCGACGGCGGCTGGTACTGGGTAGCCTGCGGCATCCCCCTGAGCGGCAGCAGCAGCCTGTGGAACTCTGGCGAGCCTAACGACGCGCTTGGCAGGGAGAATGTTGTCGTTAGAGGACACCACTACTCGAAGCTGGGCGACAGTGATGGCGCGGACAGCGGCAGGAGCGGCCTGTGCGAGTGCGTTTCGCCGTTCAACTAAGCGCCAGTCCTAAGAATGATCTAACTGGCTGACAGGAGCGGCCTGTGCGAATGCGTTTCGCCGTTCAACTAAGCGCCAGTCCTAAGAATGATCTAACTGGCTGACAGGAGCGGCCTGTGCGAGTGCGTTTCGCCGTTCAACTAAGCGCCAGTCCTAAGAATGATCTAACTGGCTGACAGGAGCGGCCTGTGCGAATGCGTTTCGCCGTTCAACTAAGCGCCAGTCCTAAGAATGATCTAACTGGCTGACAGGAGCGGCCTGTGCGAATGCGTTTCGCCGTTCAACTAAGCGCCAGTCCTAAGAATGATCTAACTGGCTGACAGGAGCGGCCTGTGCGAGTGCGTTTCGCCGTTCAACTAAGCGCCAGTCCTAAGAATGATCTAACTGGCTGACAGGAGCGGCCTGTGCGAATGCGTTTCGCCGTTCAACTAAGCGCCAATCCTAAGAATGATCTAACTGGCTGAATTAACAACATTTACGAGCTACTGTACATAGTAAAGAGATTCAAAACAAATTAATCATCTGCATGAGTGCAACTGCACATTTTCCGCGGTGCAGAATTCTCGCTTTTCCCAATGTCTGATCGCCCTCTACTGACGTCTGTCTAAGCTGGCTAAGTTGTTAATCAAAAGCAACCAGTGGATTAGCAGCGTTTTCTCTTGTACATGTAGTGGAAAGCCAGCTTACTGACTGACTGGCTGACATCCACAGATTTAGTTATAACGAATAGACTCGAAGTTGGCGCATTGTTGATAACATCAATATTGCAAGGCACTGAGTCGCTACTCTTCGGGTGCTGTTAATCAGAATGTGGAAAACTACTCTAGCCAACTCTTTAAGCTCTGCACTGCAGTCCTCCCAGAAAGCCCCATGCCCGTTGGATGCACACCACCACCTGCACCACCAACACCACCACCACCACCACCTGCACCACCACCACCACCACCTGCACCACCACCACCACCACCACCTGCACCACCAACACCACCACCACCACCACCTGCACCACCACCACCACCACCTGCACCACCACCACCACCACCACCTGCACCACCACCACCTGCACCACCACCACCACCACCACCACCTGCACCACCACCACCACCACCACCTGCACCACCACCACCACCACCACCTGCACCACCACCACTACCACCACCACCTGCACCACACCACCTCGATGGATCTAGTAAAGGCACCAAAGCACCAGAAAAGGTGGAAAAATTGTGCGACTGCCTCAGGGAAGACGGCCGTCTTATTTATAAAGTTAATTTTATCGGCGGCTGTGCCGCAGCAGCTCTGGTACTCGTAAAACTGACTCAGGCCAGCCAGTAAGGCAGAATCGAGCAGCCTGTGACATCACAGGATCACTGGATCACGCTATTTTTTACCATCTCATGTTAAGTTTCGGTCTTACGGCGGTTAACAAGTTCAGCAAGAAGCTTCCATGGTAGTTTGCTAGAGCGTCGGAGTTGCCTTGGTCTTAGATGACCAAGTTGAACAACCGATTATTGTATAACCAAAGATAAAAAACTGCAATACGTAAAAGTCGGATTTTGAACTGGACAAAAATTAATTCCATACTCGTTCTCATGATTAGAAACTCTAAATTGCGACGCGTTGATGGTTCTGATTGCGGCAGTTAGTTATTGGCAGCAGTAGAATTCCGACAGCGGACACTGGTCCAAATTACTTGAAGTACGAGACAGCCTTGGGTCCGAATACAGCCCTCCCTGCTGCTCAGAAATGGCATTCAGACTCCGCTTGCTTTTGTGCGCCGAAACAACTGATTTTGAAATAGCAGAAGCCAGAGAAGATGGCACGCTTGATTTCCATTAAATAAAGAGTCTATCGGACCCACAGCAGTGAGGCAACGCGTGACTACAGCAAGCGGCTGCTGCATTTGAATTCAAAACCGGCTTCGGCAGAAAACTCCAGCAGAGTTTTCCCAGCTTTGGACTGAATAGAATGCGAGCTGGGAACTCGTTCCGATTGCTTGCCGATTTTCTGTCTGCTGCAGCCAGAGGACCAGGAAAACAAAAGTTCTCCAGCGGGAGAAGCTGATGCTGATGCTGCTGCTGCTGTTTTTGCTGAAAAAAACTACTCGAGCGAAACGACGACAAATATCCCTGTCTCTACTGCCGCCTCCGCCCGCGCCGCCGCCTCTCAATGAATGTAAAATAGGAGTGTTAGTTCATGTATTAATGCTCCTTGACCTGCAAAAATTATACGGTTGCTAGGCAGTGTCGTAACACAGGACATGCGTTTTTCTGTAAAGTAATAATAACCCCACCATTAATATAGACAGTTGGTCGTGTAAACGAATGATTTGAAAGTTTAGTCTATGTTTTACAAAATGTCTCTATGAAAACTCATCTTCCTACTGACAGTAGAGTTTGCAAAAATCAGTTCTTTGAATAATGCGACATTTTCGTGAAAATATTTAAACTGCTATATTGGGCCTATGACAGATTTTTATTGAGAAACTATCGTCATTTCCACAGAGAAAGATAAACATGTGAAGCTTTCGTGAAGATTTAATCTTCATACTACGGGTGTCAAATTTTCCTGTATTTGACTGAACGTACGTGCATTTAGTCATAGTCGGGGGAGTGCTTCAACCATTTCTCAGGTTTAAATCGGCTGCCGCTTGCATATGTACATCACATGTAAATGAACATGTGGTAAATCTGATGAGGAACTATGCACAAATGCGCGAGTTGCCCCGGAAAGAGCTGAGATTGATAGATAATGAAAAATCAGTAGGAAAGAGAGAATGAGGCTGCGTGACCACCCACCCCATTATCCTGTCTTTCCGTTGCATGGCAGCACGTAATTAAATGTGTCAAGTGTACAATTGATTCAATCGATTACTCGTTTATACGCAAAGTATCGAGAGAGTTTTTAATTGCATCCAAACTTTCTGACTAATGCCTTCGTGTGTTCTAAAGAAGGAGACACTGATTCATAGGGTGTGTACATTGACAAATGCAATTACAGCACGCAGGGTAGGGTTGGCTTTGGTAGACGCGCGGATTTGCTTGGTTCGCATTGTTCATATATGCGCATCAAAATTTTTTTCTTGCTAACTGCTTCTATGGGGATGTATAGATGACGTAATCAGAGATAGGGCTTTGGTTGGGGGAGGCTGGGTCCGTGCTGTGAAAAGATCTGCTTGCTTCGTCAAAATGTACATTGGGATTGAGAGAGAGGCCGGTCGAATTTCGTTGACAACTAGAAATGGAAAGGTTTGGTCAGAGAATAGGGGTGTATGTGTGTTTTGGCTTTATTCAAAATGGTCTGTGCTGCGAAGACGAGTCCATTGACCATTGGGTGTTTGCTGTTTTGCCAATTCAGTATACTGAACCTGTTAAACTGATTGCCTCATGAGTCACTTTTCTGGGGTATGTGTAGGAGAGAGAGGCCTGAGAGAGACAAGGGCTCGATTTGGGTGGGTCCTCTGGCCCCATTCGTATTGGCAATTTGGCGAATTGGCAAATCTACTTGCATGGGTTAAATTATTGAATATGGTCAGAGTTGAAGAATTTGGAGGATGAATCAAGATGTAAAGTTGGCAAAAACAACACTGATTCACCACATCTAAAAGATGACTGCTAGGAGCTTCGGAAATAAGACTACTGTACACAGCAGCATCAACAAAAGGTATTAAATTGTCAATCAAAATCGACCCGTAGATGTGCTATTTTGCATGGTTCACAGTGTTCATATGTGCATCGAAAAATTTTGTTTCTTGCTAACTGCTTCTATGGGGGAGGTGGATGACGTAATCAAGATAGGGTTTTGGTTGGAGGAGGCTCAATATATGAGTCTGTGCTGTGAAAATATCTGTTTGTACACTGAAATTGGAGAGGGAGGGTCGGAATTCCTTGACAGTTAGAAATGGTAAGGTCAGAGAGACAGGGACGAGTGGTTCTGTTCTACATGGGTCTGTGCTGTGAAGACGAGTCTAATGAACATTGTGTGTTGGCTGTTTTGCCAATTCAGTAATATACTAAACCTGTCAAACTGATTGCCGCATGAGTCACTTTTCTCGGTGGGTGCAGAAGGAGAGAGAGAGAGAGGTCTGGCATGGGAGGGACAGTTTAAATGTCAATCGAAATCAACGGGCCGCTTCGCCGACTGTATATGTTAAAATTATTATAGCTAGGTTTATAGCAAACTGTACGTTTTAACCCAATATTCAAGAATAATCCCTTCCCTGACTTCTTGAGGGGTATTACACGTACCAAATACATACATTTGAATGATGAAACAGCATTAAGTTGTAAAAATTATGGTTTCTGCTGATGAAGTGATTAATTTTGTTCAATAAAGTCAGCATTTTAACGTTAAAAAGAGTAAAAACTGTGAAAATTGACCTTTTTAAAACGAAAATGTGCAATTTCTAGTAATTTAGCTTTCAATGAAAATGTCTTGGGTGGAATTCCAACTTGGGCCGGGTGTGCATATGGAGATCAGTGTGTGACTCATTCCTGCTCGAAAGCTGTCTCTTGCCAACTTTGAAATCAGCATTTGGACAAATTAGCGGTTGAAATTATGGCTTTTGGGATGAAACTACTAAGTTTGACCAATACATTTCGCATTTTAACGTTAGAAAATAATAAAACTGTGAAAATTGTCATTTATTAAACGAAAGAATGAGCAATTCTACCAATTCAGCTTTAAAAAACCCTGGCTTCAGTGGAATATTGGACTGGCTCGGGTAATCCGTGTGCGATTATAATTCCTGCTCAAAGCTGTCTCAGAGTTCCAGAAGTAGCATTTGTGATAATTTTCTGTTAAAATTGTGGTTTTTAGTGATGAATTACTGATTTTGATCAATAAAATCTGCATTTTAACGAAAAAAATGCGTAAAAACTGTGAAAATTTGTGTTTTCTTATGAAAAAATGCTCATTTCTAGCAATTTAGTCTTCAACAGCCGTCTTTGGATGATTTTGGGCTAGCTTGTGTATGTTCGTGGGGGGTTCATTCCTGCTTAAAAGCTGTCTAAGGTCAAGTTGAAAGCGATATTTGGACAAATTAGTTGCTGAAAGTATGGTTTCTAGTGATGAAACTACTGATTTTGATCAATAAAGTCTGCATTTTAACGTAAAAATGCATAAAAACCGTGAAAATTTGTATTTTCTTATGAAAAAAATGCGCATTTCTAGCAATTTAGGCTTCAATAGCCATGTCTTTGGATGATTTTGGGCTGGCTTGTGGATGTTTGTGTGGGGTTCATTCCTGCTTAAAAGCAGTCTAAGGTCAAGTTGAAAGCGACATTTGGACAAATTAGCTGTTGAAAGTATGGTTTCTAGTGATGAAACTACTGATTTTGATCAACAAAGTCTGCATTTTAAGGTTAAAATCGTAAAAAAACTGTAAAAAGCTGCATTTTAATTAAAAAAATGTGCATTTCTAGTCATTTAGCTTTTAAAATAACCAAATTTCTTGTCTGAAATTCCAACTTTACTTTGTATGGAGAGGTCAGTGCATGATTAATTCCTGCTTCTAACAGATTAAACCGACCGTCTCAAAGACCAAGTCTGAAAGCTTGAAGTGAGAAGGTAGGGGAGGCGGAGAGGCAGAATTGAATAGCCTCACGTATTTAAATATGTGGACTTCACTACTTCTAGTATAACGCAAGGGTGACTTATACAATTTACAAAGTTTAGAATCAAGTAAATCAGAATTGCATGCGGTGGAGACACTGATTCATAGGCTGTGTACATTTACAAATGCAGCTGGGATTTGTCAATGCAGGTAGAGGTTGGCGGACTCGGATTTGCTCGCGGGGGTTGATGTGTGCATTAAAAGTTGGTTTCTTGCTAACTGGGGCGGCATGGATGACGTAATCGGAGAAGAGAGGGGTTTTGAAGTTTAATATATGGTCTGTGCTGTGGAAAGATCTGTCTGTACACTGAAAATGGAGAGAGGGTCGAAATTCCTTGGCATTTAGAAGGGGGGACAGAGAAAACAGGGGCGAGTGTTAAAATTTAGCTCGATTTGTTATGGGGTCTGCGCTGTGTCTGGTGAACATCGGAGGGGTGGCTGTTTTCGAACAGGGTTGAATTTGACTATGGTCCGAGTTAAAGGGTGATTCAACATTCAGTATAGGGGCTTCGAGGGGTGAGGATATACCGTAAAGCAGTAGCAGTTGATAATTACCAATTAAAGGTCTTGTATCATCCACACTGTCAATATAGAAATATAAAGCACTGCTTCAACACAGTCCTGCATTTGGGGTCTGACTTGGGGAGAGGCTTGGATGACGCAACCTCCACCCCATCGCTTGGCGAGAGTTTGTACAGGCCCGCCTCTATATGAAAGTATGTGTATTTTATAAGTGATTTTGAATAAATTATCAGCATATTCAAACCTACAGTCTCCGAGGGTGAAAATGTACATACCTAATTTTTGGGGTATGTAGCGGATATGAGTATAGAGGCTATCGATGTACATATAGACTCCGACCAGTATTATTCAAATCTGTCTGAGAAATGTACATTGGAAATATACATTTACGTTGTAGGCTACACAATTAGTTGACTCATTTGGATGAGATTGTACAACTGTACATGTAGTAGGGTTTCGAGTTGTAATTTTGGTGCGCGCGCGCTGGCCGTCTGGGGATGACACTGTAGATTAATGTAAGTGTACATATAGAATTGGGAATAGACATGGACATTTGAGATAGGGATTAATGTACATGGAATTAATGTACATATCCAATTTGAGATAGATAGGGATTATTGAACATGGAATTAATGTACATATATGAGCACATGGATTATTACGACTACATATTGCCATATCACGCCTAGGATACCGTTTTCGTATACTACTTACTTCATTTTTCAGATAGTAGTATATTTTGCGTTTTTTGCGTCTGAATTCTGAAAATCAACCACAATCTGCACGATATGTAGTGCAGAGGCCTGACAAAGGGGGTGGAAGGCCTGACTGGGGAGGGGAAGGCCTGACTGGGGAGGGGCAGAGGCCTGACAGGGGGGGCAGCAGAGGCCTGACAGGGGGGGCAGCAGAGGCCTGACAGGAGGGGCAGCAGAGGCCTGACAGGGGGGCAGCAGAGGCCTGACAGGGGGGGGGGGGCAGCAGAGGCCTGACAGGGGGTGCGGCAGAGGCCTTACTGGGGGTGCGGCAGAGGCCTGACTGGGGGTGCGGCAGAGGCCTGACTGGGGGTGCGGCAGAGGCCTGACTGGGAAGGCAGCAGAGGCCTGACTGGGAAGGCAGCAGAGGCCTGACAGGGGGTGCGGCAGAGGCCTGACTGGGGTGCGGCAGGGGCCTGACTGGGGGTGCGGCAGAGGCCTGACTGGGAAGGCAGCAGAGGCCTGACTTGGGGGGCAGCAGAGGCCTGACTGGGGGGGCAGCAGAGGCCTCACTGGGGGGGGGCAGCAGAGGCCTGACTGGGGGGGGGGGGAGGGCAGAGGGCTGACTGGGCCGGGGGGGCAGAGGCCACGAATCATGAAAGCCATCACTGAAGCCCCAAGGCCAACTAGCATTTCGAAGGTTCGGTCCCTAGTTGGGCTGATAAATACTATAACAAATTAATCAGAGGCCTGTCCGACGTCCTGGCGTCCTAAATGCGCTACTACAGAAAGACGCTGAGTTGAGATGGACTGACAGGTTTGATTTATCCATTTGCTCATTAGAAATCATCTGACTTCTAATCGAGTGTTGATTCACTATGACCCCAAGCAAAGAGTTGGTTGTTCATGCCGATGCATCATACTACAGCGTAGGCGCAGTGCTTTCGCACATTTTGCAGGATTCAGAGAATCCAATCTGCTGTGCAATCAGAGGCCAGTCCAAGGCCGAAAGAAACAACTCAAAAATAGAGAAGGAATGATTAGCGATAATTTTTGCGGTGAAGGCACCCTACCGGCGAGGCCAAGCCCGAACTCGGCATTTCGTCGACTGCCTGCTGGCCGACGCTGGCGCCCCGGACTCTGCCGGCGGTGCGGCCTTTGTTCGCGCCCAGGCTCTGAAGCGTGCCCTGTGACGCTGCTTTTTTCTACCTGACAGCGTACTTTGTTATTGTTGTTGTTGTTGCGGTGAAGAAATTTCACCAGTACCTTATGGCCGACGGTTCATACTGGTCACGGACCACAAACCGCATGTGACGAATTTGGTCCTGAGAACAAATCTCAAGAATATCTGCCAGTCGGTTGCAGCTCTGGGCTGTGATTCTGTCAGCCTATCAATTTGAGATTCGATAGAGCCGGACGGATGAACATGAAAATGCAGACGCATTTCCAAGCTTGCCACTGGAGAATGCTGGGTTCACGAAGATGATGTGTGTCAAAATTGCATAGAAGCTCAGCCAATTAACCACTCTGTTTGGACTTCTTCGGTCCTTGCTACGGGTTCATGTGGCTGATGGTTACTGAGGATGCCACGACAAAATGGGTGGAAATTTTTCTGAGATCAGCGAGTACCCGTGGCACGATTGGCAAGCTGCAGCAATCATTCGATACGGTTATCCAGGATGAATCACTTCGGACGAACTAAAAAATCTCCGAAGCTCCGAACCACGCAAATTCTAACATCTGTGAGACATCCGCGGCCAAATGAATTGGCTGAACGAATGGTTCAGACCGCCAAGAGAGCGTTGAGAATAGGCATGAGGGATGAGGGATGTACTAGAGTGCCTGAATGCATTTCATCTCAAGCCGCACGCTACAACGGCAAGAAGCCTAGTGAGATGATGCTAAAATATTCGCCTACGCTCAGCCATCTTCACCAGGACACCGAGCAACGAGTCGTCGAAAATCAAGAGGAACAAAAGCAACAGCATGCAAAAGCGATTCGTTTGGTGACAGTGTGCTACTAGTATAAAAATTTAGACTTTATGATGAGAATATATGGAAATAATGGAGAAAAATACTGACTTGGCTCTGAACCAACTTGTTAAGAATCATTGCAAGAGCTTGTTAGGCTCCTTCCCGAGTTCTTGAAGATGATCCTATAAATACGAGCTAGAACTCGCTGCTCCGGAAGTAGCTAGATAGCACCGTTGTACTACCTATCGATTTGCCTGTAATTGAACCTAAAACGTTAGCCTTAACTTGGTAGGGTTGCTGCCACCTTGGTGTGCGGACTCGACGCGTCGGCAGAGTTGTCTATCCGTCACCTGAAATAAAATAACGAAATCGCTCGGAGCAAAGGCAAATTTGAAAAATGTCTCGACAGTCGATTGACTTAGTAGAATGCTGCTCGAACCAGAAAACCTGAAAAACCTGAAACGATGAGAGGAGAGCTCGGAGGAGGCTTCACGAGTTAGCCAATGCTCCGCGAGACGACGCAGTGAACGCGATCTGGAGAAAAATGGCTCACAGATGCTCCGTATTTATAGCCGAGCAGACCCCCAAAAGTCACGTGAGTTTCATGCGGTGAGCGCGTGAAACTTCCTTTTTTGGTCCTCAGAATCATTCGAGCGATGCGTGATCCAAGGCCGACTTTCTAATAAGGCAAGCCTATCACGCAGCAGTGGCGTGACTCAAGGTCAGTGGCCACGCACAGTGTGCGTGCACAGTCACGTGCTTTTCTGTGCTAAAAATAGAACTTGGGCGGATGAGTCATCCTGTTTACTCCCTCTAGGCAGCCTTTACACCCGCGCAGGTGACGAGTCATCCTGCTATGTCTCCTCAGCGCGGGAGGGGAAGGCATTGAGTGTGACTGCCGCGCCCGCTCAGGCGATGAGTCATCGGGCAGTAAACACTTAGGCCCAGCACAGAGTAAATCTCTCTCTAGATCAGGTGGACTGAGCCACTGTGCAGCGGATCACAGCGCTCTTAGGAACAGCTAGTGAATGCTGCTGAAAAGCCAGTTAGCAGCCAGTCACTACACGCTGGAGGGAAGGAGATGGAGGTCTCCTCAGCTGTGAAAGTTGTAAATATGTTTTCAAGTCGTGCACTGGATTGAATAGCATGAACACAGACTGCTGGCCTGTTGCTTTGGCATTGATTCAATCCTACTTGCGATGTAGATCTCGCCGATGAACAGGGTCACTACCTTCTCCATTCGTGACAGCTTTGAAGCTCTCAGCCCAAGGCCGCTTGAAGATGTGCAGTTATGGACGTCAGCGTGAGATCAGACGGGAGGCAGACGGCATCCTGCCCAAGTACTCGTAGGTCTTGTTACGCTGAGGGCTGAGGCACTGATGGATTAGATCAAGTAGAACACAAGGAGATCCTTGGAACACCTTCTGGTGCACGATGACTTCGTGCTCAGCTTTAGCTGCTCCAAGGCAAAGCTCACAGTCCGATTGTCCGTCAGCCTTTTTGCTTCCTCCAAGACGGCAAGAGGTCTTCCACGGCATCCTGGAGATCTTGGTCTGAGGTGACGACTCGGCCAATTCTCAGTCGAATTCTTGATTCTCGACATGAAATTCACAAGCTGGCTGAGAGTCAAAGTTTTTCCTCTAGTCAGTAGGTGAAAATGCTTGCTTTTAGCGGCAGTCCATTGGCTTGGTCTTCTGCCAGGCAGATGTAGCAAGAAACACGGCACAATGGCTGTCTCTAGCATATGGACGCAGAGCTTATTGTCCTAGGTAGCCGTCTGAAGTCCAGCTGGCTTGGTCGCTTCCTGCTCCAGCTTGCGCTGAATCTCCTTTAGGTCCGTCCTAACAGTGGAGTCTGCTTCCAGAGACTCCAACCCTTTCTTCCAGCTCTCTCTGCTCTCTCTCTCCATCGCTCAGACAATGTCACTGTCGTTGCTCGCGGTTCCTTATTGTCAGATGACAATTAGATGGGAGCTCATGGGAGCGTTCAGACAGATGGATGGAACCACTGTAGGCTTGAGTCTCCTCCTTGACAGCGACTCGCCTCTCTTATTGCGTGTGGCGTTGATCCACCGATGCTTCCGTGAAGTCATGGAGATGAAAATCACGAGAGCAAATCTTGCAGTACTTTGCCTGCTCAAAGTCTTCTCGGGTTTGCTCTCTTCCATTTCTCAAGAAGAGTAGTGTCTTGGAGAGGCTGGCTGTGGAAGTTCACTCCAGATTCCTGGGTTGCTCGAGTTAAGCATTGGTAGACTGAACATGCATGCACCATTGAAAGCTTGCACTGAGAGGCTGCTGGAAATGATAACAGTGCAAGACATCATTTACTCTTTGTCAGTGCTTGGCAGAGAGCAAGGAAAACCTGGGGTAGTGGGGTGAATAATTTCTTAAATTGTACACCACTGAATATGCATCGAGAACATATCAGTGTCATGAGCTCGGTGCCCAAGCCCTGTGCATTTCTACTCGTTTGTCTGTTTCACTGCTCTCCCCCAAGTCCCCTATCCCTAGTGCCCCAACTCGAACGCACTAGTTTATTTAGTTTATTTACCTAGTTTGCTTAGCTAGCACAACTGCCACCTTGCTGTTGCTACACTAGCGTAAAATGGGTGGTGTTTTATTCTAGCTACTAGTCCAGTGGTGCTAGCTCTAGACGTCCCTGAATCAGGAATCGAACCCCCGACCTTAAAGTCGAGAGTCCGACGCTCTAAACCACTAGGCTACAACCCCCTATACTCGCACACTTTGCGCTCAAGAAAATGCAAGAGAAATAAAAAAGAATTAAATACGCTTGAAGGAGCCAAAGAAGACAAAGCGGTTGCGAAAAAGCCGGCAGTGGCCGAGAAAGCGGATCCGAACGGAATCAAGCGAAGCGTTTATTTACTTGTTTAAACGGGTATTTTTTGGTCCATAAAAACGAAAAATAAAAAAATGAGAAATAGCGGTGGAGACAAGCCGGGCCGGGTGCAGAGGCTTTAAGCCGGCCGGCGCGGCCAACACCCCGGCCCCAAACCTCAACCCCGCCAGAGTACAGAGGAAATGTAGCTCGTACAACAGCATCCCCCGGCGCGCCTAACACACCTTACTCAGTGAGTAACGATTGCATTAAACACATCGGAAGGAGCCAAATGAGACAAAGCGGTTGCGAAAAAGCCGGCAGCGGCCGAGAAACCCAACGAAGGGGAAGAGGAGTAAAAGCAGGGGAAACCAGAGCTAGGTGGTAGCAGCCTGGTAGCAGCCTGCAGCTGCGAAGCGAAGCCAAGAAAGAAGCGGAGCGCTGGCGGCGCGACAGCGTAGAGCTGGCGGAAAAGAAGAGGAGAACAGCGTCCGATCTCCAGCCTCAAAGGGCCGATCTCCAGCCTCAAAGGGCCCGAATGTCCGATTCTGACAAGCCGATTTGATGGCAGAAGCTGGCACCCCCCCCCTGGATGCTGTGGCCGAACTGGTTGGTCTTGGACTTTGGGACTGCCAACTTCCAGCAGCCAGATGAAGCCGACAGGCAGTCC